>PYAF01005010.1:422399-487389 GCA_007407185.1 Glycine tomentella
TTTTTTTACAAACCAGTGCTTACTAGAGTTAAGACAAGCTTAAACTTAAAGGCTCAAAAACCTTAGGCTATGAGAGATATTTATAAATTACTTACCAATATATTAGAAGTAAATTTTTTTATAATGAGATCATTTATTCGCATTTCTCGTACACATTAAGACATATACTTTTGTTAATGTAGAAGGTCACTTGAAAGAAACCATTCCCCCTATCATACTCATTCACCCATATATATACACAATACAATGTTTTTCATAATTATTGGTTTTGTGTCGACCTCTATAATTCATAATTCATAATTCATTATTCAGTCTGTTTAAGTAAACACGCGTCAACTGTGATGCAAACCTCGTGCATATATATATATATATGTCCACCCTCCGACTATTTCCTTTTATAATAAAATGAGAAGTGATAAATAGATAATAATTTGTACAATAAATTATTTATGTTTATCTCTCTCATTCACCTTATTATTTATTGTATTCAAATTTAAATTTTTATTTATTTTTTCCTCACTTAATTGTATATTTTATTACAGAAGTATCATTTTTCTAATAAAACTAATTAGCTTCACTTTACTACTTTAGCAATACGCCAAATATGTGGTTAATGGTTATTAGTTATACACTGGAAGATCGAGGGTTACCTGATGAATGATGACCATCTTTTATTTATAAGAATAATGATATCAGCATCTAGCTAGCATTCTTGGCTTCTCATATATAGGCCATAACCATGGCCAATACATTTATGATGTGAATTCGCTATATATAGTAGACATCCAAAATCCATTTATGCTAATAACAACAAGTTTATGATGCATTTGAAGGGCCTTCCTTAGCAACTCATGGTCCCAAAGAAAAAATTATATTGCAAAAGAAAGCAAACAAAGCACCTTACACTCACATGCATATATACCAATGCATGTCTGCATATCTACTATAGTGCTAGCTTGAACAATTGGACAAGATGATTATTTTGTCCCGTACTATAAGCGTTTGCTTTTACATATATAAGAGGACAAAACTTTTGCATTCTTACAATTACGCTCATCCACGCCAAGAATTAATGCTATAGCTCAGGTTTCCCACGTTAACATCAATTTGACATTGCTAAGCTATTCTGCTTAATTATAAATATTGTGCATGTGCTGTCCAAAACTAAGAAAAAATATACTATGAATGGATAAGACTTTCGAATGGCAATGATAATCAACCAAAATAAAATATCGGGAACCAAATTAATTTTTTCTTCTTCTACTTTTTGCATGGAAATAATAGCACATGCACATTTCTTGTGTTTGTGAGATCAAATAAAATCAATACCTCTTAATCATACACTGGAACATATATTGTCAAATAATATTCACGTGTTCATAGTCGCAGCCGTATGTGGATAAATAGACTACATGAGATGACATTGGCATTCACACGAGGGAATAACAAGCTAGCTTCATTTTTTCTTATGTCATATGTTTAGACTCTTAAATTAGAGAACAAATTTGGCTAAGATAGAGGAAGAGTCTTTTCTTTTGTATTAGAGTTTGGTAATTGAAATTGATTTTGATAGAATTACTTTTAAGAAAATTCATTTGTGTTTAGGTAAAATCGCTTTTAGAAATAAAATTACTAAAATAGTATTAGAATAATTTAGTAGTATTTTAAAATTAACATTATTCTGATATGATGGTTTCACCTCAATTACCATAGGAGGGGTGAAAATTATATCAGATGATGTGCGCGCGTGAACAGCATTTTGATCTATTAAAGGGTTAAATGTTCAATAATTTTAGAGTATGTTTGTTTTAACTTTCGAAACTCTTCAAATGTAGTTCAACTAGAAGTTGAAATTTTTAGCTTTGCACATAACTAACCTTTGGAACGTGTGTCCGCATGATGAAATGTTAAAACAAACATGCACTTAATCTTTTAAAACAACATTTATCTTGCATCATTTTTACATCTTCTCTCTATATCTTTTTTAATGACATTATTTATCATATTTTCATCTTCTCTCTTTATTTTCTCGATCATTGTGCTCTACATATCTCACATTTTTCATAAGATGTTAGACAAATTTTTGTTATTTTTATCATTTCTCACTTTTTAAGCACATTCAACGTGAATACTCACATGTCATATTATCATTCATGTTTATCGTCACTAAATAATAAATTAAACACACGTTATCGTATCTTTCACGTTCTACATCTTTAAACGGTAAATCAAACACACATATTATTATTAGTAACGGAAAAATTCTACACTACAAATTGGCCTACATTGTGAAGTATGTACAAAACATGCATCATGAGAGGTAACAAAAAAAACAGCAAAAGTCATTTAAATAAAAAAAAGAAGATATTATTCATATTATCACATATATAATAAAGGAAAAATGCAAATGTACACCTCATTTCATAGTATATTGAGGTAGAACGAAAAAAGAACTGCAAAATAAAATAAAATAATGAATATTAATGTAATGAAAAAGTTTTAAAAAAAGAAGTATGTAGATATATAAAAGTTAATACACAAATGTTGAAACAGAAAAGTGTAGATAAGTAATGACTTGATTGAAAGGTAATTTAAGGTTTGTTCGAATATAAGAAGTGATTTTAAGAGCATTTTCTAGTAATAAAAAAACTCTCAAAAGCTGTGAAAGCACTCCTAAGTTTTAACCTTGTATCAAAACATAGACTCTTAATCATGGTAATTACTAGCAAAGAGGCAAAATAGCAGTATTAGAATAGCAGCAAAAGAGTGAGAGAGGGTGAAACTTGGTTCCACGTGTAGAAGCAGCAGAAGAGAGGCACAAACAGAAAGGATGAGTAACTGAGTATTGTATAAGATCCTATCATCATTTTCTTTTCTTTTGCAGCGTTATACGTTATACGGGGGAAGCGGTGGTTGGTTGTTGTAGGTACTGTAAGTAAGTGTAACGTTCCATCTCTTTCCCTCTCTTCAAAAACCATCCATCGCAATCTCATTAGTCATCACACACACACACTCTCTCTCTCTCTCTCAAAAAAAGGCAATGCCCTTTTCCTTCTGCAACGTCCTTCTCCTTTCCACTCCCTTCCTTTAACTCCCCCTCTCTCACCAACAACCTATTCAGTATCTCCCCTCATTTCCCTTGCTAGCAGCCAAAAATAGCCCTAAGAAGAAGAAGCTTCTGTGAGAAGTGAAGCAAAACAAAACAAGAAAAGCATGATGTCCAGAATAAACAACAACAACAACAGCGTTGCCTGGATGGGCGAACGAGAAGACGAAAACTCTCGAAACCACAACATCATAACCACCGACACAACCACAACAAACACAGGTTTCGTCGAAACCACAAACAACGATTTAGGTTCTCTCTGCGCCTTCAAGCCCATGCTCGACGTCGACGAGGAATGGTACAACAACATCACCAACCACCACCACCACCAAGACATGACCTTCGACCCCGACAACCTCTTGCTCCACGCCGCCACCGCCACCGCCGTGGACTCCTCCTCCTGCTGCTCCCCCTACTTTCTCCATCCCAATCCCAAACCCCCCTTTCTTCTCAACCCCTTCGATATGGGCTTTCTTGACCCTCAAGCTTCTTCTTCTCCCTCTCTACCCCTTCTCCCCGAATCAACACACTTCACACCCCCTCACACTACCACCACCACCACCACCGCTTTCGCCGGCTTCCAGAGCCGCCTCCAAGAGGGTGGTTCTTCAAAATCTCTCTTTTTGAGGCCTCTCGAGTCGCTGCCACCCTCCGGGGCTCAACCCACGCTGTTTCAGAAGAGAGCCGCGCTTAGAAAAAACATGGAAGGGACTGATAATAATAAGAAGAAGAGGAAGGAGAAGGAGAAGGATGAGGAGATTGAAGATTTGAGTTTCGATGGCTCCGGGTTGAACTATGATTCTGATGATTTAACTGAGAGCAATTATAATAATGTTTCTGAGGGTAATAATGGGAAGAATGGTGGGGTTAGTTCCAACGCGAACAGCACCGCCATCACCGGTTTGGATCAAAAAGGGAAGAAGAAGGGAATGCCTGCTAAGAATCTGATGGCCGAACGACGCCGTAGGAAGAAGCTCAATGATAGACTCTACATGTTGAGGTCCGTTGTTCCCAAGATTAGCAAAGTACGACTCCTCTTCTTTTCTTTCACCCTCTTGTCTAATTTTGAAATTTCAGTCACTATTTTTCATGTTCTTGGAGTTAAATTAATGTGAGATTATTTGAAAGGTTTATACTTTATGGTGTGTCTGGATTAGATTTAATTTTCTCAGAATCAATTCCAATTCCACATTGAAAGCCAAATTAATAAATAGTTGCTTTTGCTTTTTCAAATCTTCACCATGATTTTGGGGGTTAGAATCAATTATAGTTAATTAGTGTTGGTTGGTTTGGGCTGGAATCTGGATCTGTCTCTGGATTCTATGACATTGTTTGGTTTGGTTTGATAGATGGACAGGGCTTCAATTCTTGGGGATGCAATTGAGTATCTGAAGGAGCTTCTGCAAAGGATCAATGATCTGCATAACGAGTTGGAATCGACACCGGCGGGTTCTTCACTAACTCCTGTCTCAAGTTTCCATCCTTTGACGCCTACTCCTCCTACGCTGCCAAGCCGAATCAAGGAAGAACTGTGCCCCAGCTCATTGCCCAGCCCCAATGGCCAACCTGCTAGAGTAATGTTCTTTCTTGTCCAATGCTGGAACTTCCCCTTTTGCCTGGATGTATACGCAAATCGACCTTGTTTCCTTGCTTTCTCTCCTGTTACTAGAAATAGGCCTCGTTTGAAAGAAGTTTATTTGACTTATCTTATGATTTAAGTACTTTTTTTTATAGGCTATGATTTAAGTACTTATAAGAGAAGGAAAATAAAATAAATTTCTTTCATAAAAGTTAAAATTAGCTTATGTATAGGATATATAAAATAATTTGTAGAAATTCTCTCATATTAGCTTTTCTACAAATTGGTCTTTAATTTATGAATAAGTGAATTTTAGTTTCTGAGAGAAGTTTATCTCATTTTTTGTTCTTATTTTCTTCTCTTGTAAGTGTTTTTTTAGAGAAGTTTATTTAAATAGGACTTAAGGGTTTAGAAAAACTCGTGAAAATAGCTTTTAATATGTCCATAAACTCGTTTAACCTTATTTCTCCTTGTAACAAAAAAAACTTATTTCTCCTTCAATATAGAAAAGATAGGTAAGTCCTCACATAATAAGTACTTATTCCATAAGATCTTGATTAAAGTGTCTATTCAACGGGTCCATAGTAATAGTGGTGGGATATGTGACAGCAAGCAATTTTTTCTGTATGATTTAACAATGTGGAAGTAAAGTTTTCCATATTTTCGGGGTGTAAATTGGAATGAACCATCAACCATGTGTCTTACTACCAACTCTGCACTTATCGTTCTTTGTTTAACACTAGGCTCATAGGAACAGCATGAGAAGTTTGTTTGCCATTAGGATGTTACTATGTGTTAATAGAAGCTTTTACTAATGCAATTATACATAGGTTGAGGTTCGGCTGCGCGAAGGAAGGGCCGTTAATATCCACATGTTTTGTGCCCGCAAGCCTGGTCTGTTGCTCTCAACCATGAGGGCTTTGGATAACCTTGGATTAGACATTCAGCAGGCTGTTATCAGCTGCTTCAATGGATTTGCTATGGATATTTTTCGAGCCGAGGTAAAACTTTTATTCTATTATCCACACCTACATCACTTGAAAATCAATTCATGTTGCATCCAGACTGCAAGGTCGATTGATATTTTCCTCAATAATTGTGACTTTGTTATAGATATCCAAGCTACAATCTGGTACCTTGTTATACGATAGAAGAGATATATTTTTCATATGGAAGTTCCGTAAACTTGAATTTATTTTAAGGGAACCTGGCATGATAACTGTGAAGATCCATTATAAAATGCATGATATTCTAATGATTTCCACATCCATTAATGTCTTAAAATGTTGGAATGGTGTTGTAGTTTCTGCTTCTTAGAAAATTATTTGCTGTGTAGTTGTCTTAAGGTTACCCTAATTGTTGAAGTAAAACTAATAAAAATAACTAATGTACCCTGGTATCCGGAGGCTCCTCGCTATGCTAAAGTATAGGAAAGGGTCATTGTACACAACATTATCCTTGCATATGCAAAGAGGTTGTTTTCAAAGGCACATCACGGCCTATAGGCAAGACCGGCGAGACCTGGGAAGGCTACCCGATTGGGAGTAAGAGAATCCATAGTACCTACAGCCCCGCGGACTTCATCTTCATCATTTTCGAAAGCGGGGGGAGAAGGGATCTCCTTTCTGCAAAGCACAACCTAATGATGCATCCAATACCAATGATATTACCCTATGGCCCATGTGAAAGTGCACCAACACTTCCAAGGGAGCTATTTTAAACTTATGACCAACCAGACACAATTTGTGTCAGGGCTCACCCTCTAATTGTTAAATTAAATAGGAATTACAAGAGTTTTTTTTTTTTTTTTTATAAAGTCCTAAAACACTATCCGAATAATCTTCTTAATGCTTTACAAATAATAAAATAATAATATGTTTGGTAAATGAAATCAGACACATTTGTTGTTTTGACAACATAGAAAGCTTTCAATATTTTTTTTGTTGGTAAATACTGACTGGGTGTCCTTATGGCACTAATTAAAGAAGTAAAAGAGAATTTTTTTTTTTTTTTGGGAAGCATAAAAATGTGTTTTCATATCATTCTCAATAAAAAAAACTTTTTCCTTTTTAATTTCTTAACAAGTGCCTTAGTGTCCTAAGGACACTTATTGGCAAGATTTTTGTTTGTTTGTTTAGGAATTTGGGAGGATGATTAATTTATTAAAGATTATGGCTTCTATTAAAGTGAAGATTGTAGTATAAAGGCTAACAATCCTTCTCTTTCAGCAATGCAAAGAAGGTCAGGATATCCATCCGGAGCAAATCAAAGCAGTACTCTTGGATTCAGCTGGCTACAATGGCATGATGTAACTAGTTTTGACAAGAAACGAACTGGTAGCTGCTATTTCACAGTCAATTTGGCAAGTTCAATCAGAATCAGTTTTTACTTTGTTTTGTTCACAATTCAAGTGTACGATACTAGCTCTGGTAACTTCAGTTAAAGTTGAGGTAGAAAGAAATTTTCACATGAATTTTACCCCCGGCAGCGGCAGTTACTATTTGGTACCTTTCACTTGTTCATGTCGAACCGAATGCTACAACTTCGAGTTCAATTAGTTCAGGGACATTTCTGAAGGCGCGTTTTGACGTGAAGTTTGTATTTATGTTTGTCGAACCTATTGTCCTCTTTATACAGTTTTCACCAAAGACAAAACTTTAAAGCAACTTTCTTTTTTTTCGTGTTTTCCCCCTCTATTAAGCATGGTCATCACACCCTTATTATGTCTTCCTTTTTGAACCAAATTAGTAGTGGAGAAAAACTGAAAGAAGAGAGTTTCATGCATCTACGGCAAAATTAGATATTTGGGCTGACAAATCCACTTGCGGAGCCTCCTTTTAAATTTAAAATTATAAAATAAAATGATGAAATGAAATCAGGGTCTAATCCGGTTGCAAAAGCACCGACCCTAGAAACGAGTTCCATTAGTCATGTGCCTTTTTTCTGGATACTACTAATTGACCTATTGACCGAAAAAGATAAAGGGCAATTGACATTGACAATGGTGCTTCCTAGAAGACGGCTTCATCTCATAACGTCTATTAAAGCATCCAATGAAGCGCTGACAACCATAACTATTGCTCATCCCAAGGATTTAATATCGCAAAACACATTTTGTTTCCCTTAAATATACACTGTCGCTTTTATATAATATTCGTTTCCCATGTGGCTAACACCGAGGGTATACCTCTCCAAACAAAACAAAAAAAAAACACCGAAGTGTAGTACAAAACAACTTATGCAGAATTTGAACAAAATTTAATTATACATCATGCAGAATGGATACCATCTCACAAATTATGATTAACAAGAATAAGAATCAAAATTAAAATCAAATGAACTGGATACCAACCTAAGGCCGCGCCCTGGTATATGAATTTTCATTACATTAATGGGTTCTTGTTCAGAGGGTGGGAGAGAAACAACTATGTACAGCTACAACTACAAGGTGGGATTGTTTTAAAAAAAAAAAAAAAAAAAGCAAGGTCGATATCACCCTATATCACCTCACTCAAAAACACAATTGATCACATACTAGGATTGTATAACTGGGAAGGCATATACTACTAATTCCGGGATTTCCAAAATTGGACGGATACTACTCTTTTCATGCCATCTTATATATTTGATTTCAAGCAGAGCCACTGATAAGCAGCAGTCATCCTCGCTTTCATCTTCAAGTTATGTTTTCCAACTGGATGGCTTCATGACAGTTCCCTACTTTCCATCCCGGAATCTGCAGATCACACGAAAACGTTACACCATGAAATTCCTCTACTAAACTAGATTCAAAATTCATGTATTGTAACAACATTACATAGGGCAATTTTGATCTAGACAGCTATAATCATTGAATCCAGTGTTAGTTAACCCAGATGGGAGGCAGAAAGTTACCTGACAGCTATGGAAATCAATCTACCAATCATTAGGTGTCAAGGCCATTTTCTGAATTGAACTTTTGATGTGGCTGACATTTAACATCTTTCGCATCTGCACCATCACTAGCCATCACCGACTGGTTCTCTTCATTTTTCGAGCTCAGTGTACCTGGGCTCATTTTCTGGATCTCCTCTTTAGGATAGATATAAATTTTGCAAACCATGGCACAGAATTCCCTGAATTGAAAATATAGAATTATATAAATTATGTTCCATTCTCAAGGAAAAGTAAAATATTTAAATAGAAAGTTAACCAAGGATGTATAATCAAAATACAAATCCTTACTGCCATGGATCATCGCCTACAAGCATCATATCACCCTCATTATCAGTATAGACGATAAGCCAATCTTTTTTAGTTGACAATAATTCACCCCCAAATTCAAACAGCTGATCCAATTCAGCAACTAATTCATCATAGCCACTGTACTTTGTAAGGTCCACTGATCTACCAAGTGCAATGCCCTTCTTGTGAACCTAAAACAAATAGCATAAGGTTAATTTTCCCAGTAAACTTCTAGTTCTCCTTTTTCAATCAAATAGTGAAGGATCTTACTTTAGTGCAACTCCTAGCAGAACCACCGAGAGGTTTAGCTTGAACATCTATAGTATGCGGCTGAGAAGTCTGTAATGGTCTGTCATGGTCATCAACAACTAGATCATCTACAGATCTTGATCCCTTTGAGTGATCTGACTTCTCATCATTTTCAGATGTTCTTTGTTGGTGTGCTGTAAGATGCATCTGACCAGCAGGCTCACTCAGATTTCTTTGTGATAAAGAAGGCTCTGGTACGATAGGGCCACTGAGAAGTGAGAAGCCAAATAGCTTACAGTCACCATCTTTTGGTTTCACAGCCTCACAAGTTTTTGCTGATACTTGTTTTGACATAAGCTCTCTTGGACAAGGACTCTGATATTGAGTTAGGGGTGCAGGTGGGGGTGGCATCAAGTTTCCATGTGAATGCTCAACTTTATGACCATGAAGTGCAGGGTATTCACCAAATGCACTGTACCTCAAATTCCCTCGAGCTTGGAGAGATGTATCACCATGTGTAGGACCTTTTGTATTAGAGTCCAAGATGTTCGGTGACAGACTAGAGGGCATTACAGGCCACGGATGAGGCATGTGAAGTTTGCCTTCATGATCCAATGATTGCTTTCTAGCAGAATAAGCAGGGCTCATTTGATCCTTCAAGGATGAATGAGAAGGATCCCCACTGGTCCCAAAGCCTGAAAGAAGATCAGAAAATGTAGGCTCGTTCCTCCCCATTGACATCCAGCTCTCTGAACCATACCTCCTTGAAGTAGAAACATCCATCTTTTCATCATCTATTGCAGCAAGTGGCCAAACAACAGACTTCTCGGCAGTATCAGACTCATTACGTTCTGCAAAATTGCCTCTCAAGGTCGAGAATTCTTGACCTTGCAAAACCCTTGGAAACCCATTTGCTGGTGAAGGGTCTATGCTTACTTTAGATGATCCTGTTAATCACCAAAATCATATCAGGCTTCAACCACATTTTTTTTCCGCGAATTTAAGACAGGTTTCTTGTAAACATCAAATATCAACAGCCAAATAATTGTACCTTCTCGAGTAAGAACAGAAGAATCTGGGGATGAAGGAACTGTATTAGACCGAGGCCTTTTAGGCCTAGGCATTGGAAGAGGATTTAGAGCCGGGGGAGCAAGAGCAGGCTCTATTTTCCAAGGGGAAACTCTCTCTGGCCGAGGGGTGTTGGATGTTTCATCCCATCTCACCTGAATGACAAAAGTAACAACATTATACCAAGCATTGTATTTAACAAGACAAGTAGCAAAAGGACAAGAGATACAACCTTGAGGCATCTCCATTTGGAATCTCTCCACCTTTTGGGATCAGAATCTTCTATTCCAACAATGGTACCAGTAAACCTACAATTTTAACAAGCTTTCTACCCATTAGAATCAAACATTTAATAATAATAATAAAGCAGTGTAGGATCAAGCGGTCATACCTCTGCTCTGGAGCCTCTTCACCTTCAAACCTCATTTTGAACCGCATCCCGATGCTATAACTATTTTTTAGAGACTCCATATATTGATCATACGGAACAATAAATTCGGCGGGACTGGTCCTGCAAAATAATAATGATGGTAAGTGCTGTTAATCCTGCTGTGGGGGAACAAACAATTACAAAGAAACCATCAACATTTGCTCGCCCATGATATCAGTTTCAATATAGTTTTACGAATAATTTACAAACCTAGGCTTGTAATAAACAGTGAAGATGGTCCCGGTAGAGATGGCATGCCAAGCAGTTGCAAGGACACCGAGATGCATGCTGTGGCTTGAGATAACTGAGGATGGAACATTACCCTGCTGTCTCATTGCACGTCGGACACCAACACGAAGTTCCCCATTTTCACCTCTGCAAATCCTTAAATTAGTCCCATTCCAAAGTGAAAAAAAACAGTGCAATCCAAAACCCTAATTCACGGTAGAACAAACCTAAGAAATATAAATGCATCCCCAGCAACAAGCCTTTTGGAGCTGACAAAAACACTCCAACCACTCTGAAGCAAGTGTCTACGCGGTTGACCTGAAATTCAATCGACTCATCAGTCACAATCAATAGAATACAAAATAGAATATGACAACAACCTAGAAGGGGAAAAATGATGAGTAAGCAATTACCTCGAAAGATATGTTTAAATCGCCATTCATTTGCATGAAGATCCTTAGCCACCAATTCCTGTGTGGGTGGCTGCTTCGACATATCCTGTCAAAAAACACGCAATTCATCCAATGTCAGCCAGCCATAACTACCAAGACAAAGTACAAGGAAGAGAAAAAGAAAAAGAAAAGGCAAGAAACCAAACCAGAGGAGGAAGACATTCATCAGCATGTCGTCTCAGCACAGAAAACCCACCATGGGTACTGGTATCGGACGCCGTCAGAGTCTTACAGAAAGAATGAACATGAAACCGCGGTGGCGGAGGTGGTGGTGGCTCTTTCTCCACGGCGTTCTCATCTTGCTATATCATCATCCCCGCCCACATTAAAAAAAAAAAAAAATCATAAGCATCATCACTTTTTTCACCCAATTACTCTGTCTCTCTCTCAAAAACACACTAATGAGGAGAGGAAACTCACATTTGGCTCCGGAAGCAAAGTCACCTGAGCAAACACCTCATCCGTGTCGGGCTCGGCCTGAAAAAAAGAAACATGCTCTTTTTGAGGATTGCTTTGTTCGAAAGCATGAGAATTTTTTTATATTAATAACGGAAAAAAGTGACACAGATCGAACCAACACTACCTTCAGCTGCACGTTGATGACCCGACAAAGGATCTTGGGTGGGAGATCGTAAACCGGCATGTGCTGGTCCGCCACCTGATTCGTCGACGCCTCCACCTATTCCACACACCCAAAACTAAATGTAAAACATAAAACCCAAAAAAACAAAATACAAACCCATCTCACTCCAATCCGTCACAAATCTGAGAATCTGACTCCAAAAAGGAAACCATACTCTCCAATTTAATGAAGACGAGTTCGAGACAGGAATGAAATAAAATTAACTAATTAGTTAATTAATTTACCTGCTCAATATGTCCTTGAGGGAAATAAAACACGCGCTCTTTTTCCCGCGGTACCGTGACTAGAGGACCGGCACAAGCGTGCCATAGTTCCCTGAAAAGTGCAGCTTCTGCGTCTACCGAAAAGAAGAAAAAAAACGATTATAATTTTTACAATTCCCAAACACTTCCTAAAAACGAACGAACCTGTGAGTTGAGTTAGTTAGCGGTACCTTTGGCCGTGGACGGCGAATGAGGCTCCGTGGCTCCGCCGTCGTTGTGGTTCAAGCAATTTCCCTTCATCGTCACCTCCGATGATGCCATTTCCACAGACCTCATCACAGATCTCTCATCCGCGACACTCCTAGCGTAATTCTACAACCCTCGCTCACGCAAGCGACGGAGTAAAAACAAAGTAACTCTCGAAGAACCTAACCTCGAAGCTTTGAAGTGAGGACAGAACTTGCGGGAGAATAATTGAGTCGTTGTTCAACACGCAATTCCACAATCTATTGAGGATTTGAGGTTTTGTAGAAGAAGAAGAAGATGGGCGTGTTGTGTTGTGTTGTGTTGTGCTGTGTTGTGTGTGGTTTTTGGGATGGGAGGGGAATGGTGAGGACTTAACCAGAGTGGTCAAAAGAGCGTGCAATGATTTTCAACCGCGGTCAATCCCTTAACCAATCGGTTTGGAGGGGAACTGGCATTTGGCGGTAAGAGTGGGGTCAGGGGACCGGGTGGAGCCGGTAGGGGGGGATCCATAAATAAAGGCGGCTGGGGACACAGAAGGGTACAGACGGCGTTAACGCGGTGTCTAGGAGGGATTGGATTGGCATGTAACGGCGTGTGTCGTGACGGTCGCGGGAAAGTTGTTCTGTTTTTATTGGGAAATGGTATTGTCGTGCTATTAACGGGCAGGACTTCATGGATGGATGCCATTGGAATTGAATTATGCAAATGCAATTGCGTCCTACACAGTGCGCATTTCACACACTCCCCGGCGCATCTTAACCCACTTTTTCCCCCTTTTCTCCCTCTCTTTTTCATCCAACTAATTAATAATTAATTCAACCAAATATTTTTTTAATACAAATCACGTGTATTTTTAGCGAAGGCTGTCTTCTTAATTTAATGCACTTAGATATTTAGAATTGAAAATTTAGACTTGAGAAAAGAAGCTCTACATTAATAATAGTTTCAAACAATTTATATCATTATTATATTTATTGAGTTTACTAATTTTTATAATAACAACTTTAAAAATTATATCAACAATAATTTATAATTAAATAATATTATAAAATTATTTATATTGTTAATATATGACAATTAAGGTTTTGATACATATGATTAAGCTAAAATAATTTTATAATAATAGTTAAAACACACTGGGTAACTATATATATTATATTGACAACATGTATCATTCATTATAAATAATCATGCATTAGAAGATAAGAAACCTATTCAAAAAACATTGTAAGTGTAAAAGTGTCATATGTTGGATGTCCAGGTCAAATATTAGGTTATATACATTAGATTGCATTCAATTAAATAGCAATATGGTTAAAAAAAAAAACAACTAATTAAACTCAAATAACCGCATACCTCTTACGTAATTTGATTCACACTAAGTGATTGATTTTATACATAATGTAATGATATAATTTGGTATATCGTAGTGTGAACTGCAATTGTCGTTTTATTTGCATCTCTACGATAACTGAATATCTCGTCCTTTTCATCTCGTGGTGGAATATTATATTAGTATATTGCGCTTGCGGATTAAGCATGTTATCCCCGCGATATATTGAATTATATGTGTAGATATATGGGAAACATTTCAACAAGTGGAAGTGTGGATATGGAATGGAACTCACAAGTTCAACAAATTCCAACTTATTTAAATCCTTAAAATAAATGCACTGTCAGATCTTCCTAGCTTGGTCAAGCCCCATGAATTTTTTAATAGAAATGCGTGCATCATTTGTGTACACTCGTAAGCAAACACTTCGACTATTATTTTCTTTCTATTTATTGATGCGTTTTTCTACGTTAATAAAAGAGAAAACTAGCTTGTAGAAACATATTCATAAATATACCCGGCAAGAGAGGATGCATGCATTCAAAGTCCAATTAAAGTCTACAAAAATAAATACCAGGATTAAATAAGACAATACTCCTTTAAAATAAATTGTTTTTTAAATATATAAATAGTGTATTTATTTTTTAATTCTAGTGAAATTAAACTTGTTGTTTACTTCTCATTAAAAAAAAAACTTGCGGTATACTTTAAATTGTATAATCTATTTACAAACAAAAATTATCAAGTGTTAGGATTGTCTCTGTTTTATAAACTATTTTATGTGTGAAAATAATTAAAAGATAAATCAAACTTTTTTTGCAATTGTATAGTAGTGATAAAATATTTTTCCAGTAAATAAATAGATAAGGTTAAAAATTAAGAAATTAATTAACAAAAAATTCAAGGACAAACTACAAATAGTAATTTAGTTATTTAGTATAGACATGGAAGCCGCATGGGCCACCTCCCCCCTTATTTCCTGCTCCTATTTCCTACTTCTATCTCTAATCTTGAGATGATTTTTTCCTTGTACCGATTATCTGAATCCCCATGGTCCTTGCATAGATCTCATATTATAAATTGTATCGAAAAAATATCTCATATTATAAAAAATAACATAAACCACAAACAACACTTTATGGCTGTCACGTTTGCTACACGCATCGAATAAGTGAATAACCCTTTGATATATATATTACTATTATAGTATCGAACAATATTAATGTATGACTAAACATATATTAATTATTATTACTGTAACATTAAAAATAACAACGTATATATTACCAAAGTAGTACACATTAAAAATAATAACGTACATATTACTAAAGTAATGCACGATAATATATATATATATATATATATATATATATATATATAAACTTGAATTAGACAATAAGTTCTCTATACCCTTTCAGCATCATGATGAATATCTACGTACTCACGCTGTATGACAAATGTGTATGCACAGGAAGGCCAGGCCATAATGCTGCATGTGATGGCAATAAAAAACTTCTATGAAATTCCCCATGAAGGACAAATATCTGGATTGCCTACAAGGCTGCATGCAATCATGTTTCACGTTGTAGGGTTTTACTTAGATGATTTAAAATTGAAATAAAATGGTGATTTTAATTAGCTGTTTTAATAGTTTTTATTTAGGGAGATGTATTGGATTAGGGTTTTTAAACTTTAAAGATCATGTAAGAATTTTAAGATTTTTTAGATTATTTGAAAAGACTTTTAGGATTAAGATTTTATAATTTAGATTTTAATGAATTTATATTAGGTTAACTACAATTGCTATAATTTGTTATGCGTAATTGCTATGTAGATTGAATGTTTGTGTTACGATCCCAATAAAAGCATTATAAGGGGTAACCGAAAACAAAGTCCACCGTACCCCAGCAAATACAAAGCTGGAAAGAAAAAACACAAATCCATGGAAACTGCATAATCACAAAATGCAGAATGCCACCCTCAACAGCTATGGTTATGGAAACAATAAAGCCCAACAGCACCACAAATTGCACAATCCCTTTCAATATATACTATAAAGCCTTGCTGGGTTAATTTCAATTGCCACTAATTGTGCAGTTGAAAAAACTATAAGAAAACCTAAAAAATCATTTGCTACTGTCACGTGAATTCATTTACTGAAAATCCTTCGTAACGATGTTCTCTGCAAAAATATTATGAGGAATTCTATATTATCTTTAATAAAGAGAGGATAAGTTATGCTTGGTGGAAAATAGGAAAGTCTGGTAAAAAAAAGTTAAGGAAAATTTTGTGATTTTTGGTGAGATTATTTGATGGTATTTTTACTAAAAAGTCAAATAATTAAAATCTATCATAAAAAATTATCCATCAAAATTTATATATTTTTTAATAATTAAAGACTTTTTTAAAGTTATAAAAAATGTTAATTGAATATTATCATATTTTGTTTACTTCTTTAAAAAAAATTTAAAAATCTTAATTAAATACTATAAGACTTATTTATATAATTTAAAAATTCTAATTGAATAACATAGACTTTTTTATAAAAAAAAAATTCTTTTAAAATCCTAATATAATATAGCCCTTAACTAAAAGTATATATATATATATACCCAGCTTGTATAACAAATTATTGATGAATTGAAATATTAATCATTTTTTTTATTCATTAACGATTTAGATATGATATTTTATCTTCAAATTTTACTTTCGAGAAGTCAAACTTAATAATAATGACTTACAAATTGTAGTGTCTTGCCAACATATATATAAAATAATTATTTTTTATCATGAGCCATGGCAGATGGTATATATAATATAAATTTTATAATTGTAAATAATTTAGACACGTGATTTAAGTATGTTAATTAACCAATTTATAATTATTTTTAAAAAATGGACACTTATTGTTGGAAAAAAAAAACACACTCATATTATTATTACTCAAAAATCACACAAGCAAAAACAAAAATATAATACCATAAACGAAAAAGAAAAAATCACAAATTTGTTTAACATGATTAGGTTCATCATCCCTACATCCACAATCTCCCTTACAATAAATTTTTAGGATAAGCGAAACAAACTTATAAATCTTCCCTCAACATGATCTTTCTCTCACATCTAGTGTGGCAACCCCTATTAGACGGATTAATTCTTCTTATCTTAAGAACTTTTATATCTAGACTTAGAATTATAATTTCAAAATAGGAAACAAATATCTAATTTATAGAATATATCTTTAATTATAAAGAGATCCTAAAAATAAAAACAATATTATTTTTTAAATCCAAACAATATCTTAACGATTTGAAATTATAAGTTTGAATTATTTCTCAATAATCCTTTCCTTGATTAAATTTTAATTTCATCTTCAATCTTTTGCACACTCATATCTTTATTACTCAAAAGCACACAACTAATAACAAGAAACAACACCATAAACAAAATAAAAAAATATCACAAATTTGTTTAACATAGTTGAACACTCACTCCTACATTTACAATCTCCTTACAACAAGTTTTTAGAACAAATTGGACAAATTTGTAATCTTTCTCTCAACATGACTTCCCTCTTTCATTTAGGATGATGATCTCCTTTTCAGACTAAATAATTCTTCTCATCTTAATAACATTTATATATAGACCTAAGATTATAATCTTAAAAGAGAAAACAAAATTCTAATTTATAAAATATATTTTTAATTATAAAAATATCCTAAAAATAAAACATTTTTTTTAAATCTAAACAATATCTTAGAAATTTAAAATTATAAATTTTGAATTATCTTCGTATAGTAATTTTTACCTTGCCTGTTTCAATTTTAATATTATACATTTGGGTGAATACTTATATATATATATATATATATATATATATATATATATATTATTTTCTCCTTGTCCACGGTTGCCAAATTTGATATTGTTATATTATATATACTATAAGGTCAATAAGTTGAGTTGGACCACGCAAAAGTGCTGTTGCAAAACGATTACATACTCAATTCGTAGCAAGAATTTCTCTATATATTAGGTTTCATTATATCTATCTATTATAAATATTTTGTAATTTTACTTTTAATCGTTTTTTTAATTATTAAAATTAAGTCTTTTTTATTAAATTTCCCTAGCCTAAAAAAAATTAATTTTCATTTTTTCTTAATTTTTTCACAAGTTGAATTCATTAAATCATTTTAAACACTCTTATTCAAAATTCACATTGTAAAATGTCATATTTCATTAAAAAAAAAAAAACATATATCTCTTTAAAACCTTAACCTCACATCTTACAGATTTTTTCAAATGTAATTGAATTTTTAACTTCTAAATCCAAATTTTTAACCTCATATTTCATAACGCATTTTATATTATTAGTATATAAAATTAGAAAATTCCTAACAAGTTAATTTTTGTGAGACAAAAATGTAATTAAATCTATATATTATATATGTGACGAGTATTATTTTTTTAACTAATTAGAAAAGTAAAAAAAAAAAAAAAGAATTTTCCGACAATTTTATTTCCATACTCGAACTTTATATAAAATAAATAAATAAAAACGCGTTGTTTGTAAAGAGATATAACGTGCACGTTTTATAACATTTTGGTATTTGCAAATTTTATAATATTGCAGTGTAGACGCTATTTAATATTTATAGACTTTTTAGTCATACAAAAAATAAGGCGTGTTGAAACAAGGATTGGTATTAATTTAGTGATTTAGCTCGTGGTCTTCCGGGATAAATTTTTTGACTGTTTTGTCAACCCTTGATAAATACTATTTTCGTGAAAACAAACAAAGATGTTAATTGATATATTTTCTACCTAAAAAATATATTCTGTACAGTTACTATACAGTATACAGATCGATTTGAAAATTACTACCTTTACTTGAGGAACATGCATTTGGCAGCACAATGCATTTTATGTGAATCTTCTGATTAATCATAATGAATCCTTGGCCTAATAAAATGAACCTTTGCGAAGTTGAATACTTTGCTCATTTTTTGCAGTTATGTTGCAGTGTGATAGACCAATTTATTCATATAAAATAGTAGTAGTTCGTATACTAGGCCGAATTTGAAATAAGTCAAATTGATATAAAAAAAGAATAAAGAAAATGATCGAAATTAATAGTTAAGAAATCAACGGTGCATCATAAAAAGGGGGGAAAGAAAAAAGAAGACCAAAGTAATAATCCAGCAAAAAAAAAAAAAAGACGACCAAAATAATAAGGTGCAATTAATCAACTTATGGAAGACGTAATCCAGTTTGACAGCAAGTGTGTTTTTTCGTTGGAGAAATAACAAATAAAAAAGCAAGGGAAATAGCTCTAAAAAACAGTGCTATTAATTAACTCTTTGAACAGCAAATTTAAGTGCTTAATAGCGAAATCTATGATAATACTTGTCTATGACTAGGGGTGTAATCTACGTAAATTGCACGTTGTTGGGGTTTGGGGCACTTGTTCTATCTGTCTACATCATGAAACTATGACATATTCTTATCAAAACAGGAAGGAAAAAAAATCTTAAGCAAAGGTATTTATTTTTATTTAACATTTATTTTATAAGATACAAAAAGATTAATTGGAATACTTAGTAAAAAAATATAATATTATTTTTTCTTAGTTTCCATTTAAAGTAACCATATACAAAAAATAAACTCAACATTCACAAAACATTTGTGAAACTCTAAATCATGTTATACAAATATTTAAATTATTCATGATTAGATTATTGAATCGATCAGAGTTAGAGCTTACGGATATCTTTTAAGCTTGGCGTTGAAAAGTTGTGAGACATCTGATTAATTAAATGGTTTAAGTTAGCACCTAAGTCTTTTCAGTCTAAGTTCGAAGATGTTTTTAATTGTTTGTCTGTTTAATTGATTATACGTGATCAACTAGGACGATATATCACTAACTTTGTTTGTTGAGACACATATGATAAATGAGTTTTGTAGGGAGGAATATTATACGAAGTTCAGGTGAGTTGACTTTTACAGACTTATTAGGTCATGATAAATATCAAAGTTTTCAAAAATACTTACAAAAATATTTACAGATGACCAATCAATAAAGTTTTTATGTCGTTGAGAATTAAACTCACGTTTTTGAGATATAAAATTGTTCCTTATAATTAGATAAATCTTTGTCTTCTGAGTTTTATAGGTATAGATCTAGATTAGGCAAACTTAAGTTATATAGGTAAACATACATCGATGTTATTAACAAAATATTGGACTACAACTAGACATAGCAAAGAGACGGGACGAAAACATATTCATTCTCCAAAAAAAGTAAAGATGAATATGAATTTGGATATAAAAGAGATAAGTATAAAATTTTAATACTTATTTTCATTTTCATTGTGTTTTTATCGAGTTTAAATATACCCAATCCATTACACAATTTTTTATAGTTTTAACTCATTGATATGTTTTTAATAAATTATATATTGAGTTATTAATTACAGTATATTTAAATTCAAATAATGTAAAAACATAAATAACATATAAAATAAAAATTAATCATTAATTTTTTTTAGCCAAATGTATAATTTTAAGTTTGTTATTAAATTATTATTTTAATTTAAATTATTTTACTATCAAACTAACCAATTTATATTTTAAAATTATAAAAAATATAACAACAAAATCATATATATATATATATATTATATTTATTTATGTATATACTGTAACAAAATATTATAAAAAAATGTATGTAAAGTGATGATACGGGTTTGAAGACAGTTTTTTTAAAGAAGAATATAAAGATAACTAGATATTTATTTTCGTTCCATCTCTATTACAAAATTTAAATAATATTTGTATCAGTATTTTTATCCCGATCAAATTGAGGAATCTCCCTCAAAGTTGGGACGAGTTGAAATAAATATCCACGGATTTAAGGTTGTTTGTTGTATCTAACTACAACTTAAAGAAATAAGTATCATATGTATTAAAGCCTAGACCTTATGTATTTTTTTTTATAAAAGCTCATGGACCTTATTATGGGTTAAATACAGCAGCTCCTTATTAGATCCTCATCGTAAATATGAGTAATGTATCTTCATAGAATCACAGCCTCAAATATTAATTAGAAATATGGTTGGAGACAAGACATTCGTTAAAATAGGCTTAACTAACCTATACAAGTCGGGTTACACATGATTGAAGCCCGCTAAAGGCTTAGTTTTACTTTGAGCTTTATAACATCCAATAACCTAACCTTTTAACATTAACAATGATATATTTATCAATAAATAAAAAATCCACTAAACGCTTAGTTTCAATTCTCATTTTTTAATTCCTGTATTTTATAAATTTTAGATACTTGTTATTGATTAATTTTATCAAGTGTAGTTATAAATGATAATGAAAAGGAAATAAAAAACACATAGCAACTAGAACACGGAATATCGTCAGCCCTAATACTTGTTGACTTTCACACAAAATCAATAAATGTTAGTCGAAAATAAAAAGTAAATTGAGAAAAAAATCATATTAAAGATTAATTTTTTTATTCACTGGTTTGATTGAATAAAATTAAAAAAGTAATTTTGTTACCCTTATTTAGAATTATGCATAATATAATGAATTTTTCAAAAAATAAAATTCTAAAAAATATTATTTAATATTGCCAACATTTAAATTATATTTTTAATGAAATAAATAATTTATAGACAATCATTAATAATCTTTTCAAGTTTTGAATAAATCTAAACTAGAAACAATATAAATATCTATTTCAATTAAAATCCTTTTTCACTAGCACAACAACTGATACAATGACGAAGTAAAATGCAATACGAAAGAAGAGGAAAATATTCATTTTTTTTCTTTCTTTCTTTTAGAAATCATAACAAAATTCAAATCAAATTATAAGCTTGATGTATGAAAACAAAATAATAAGCCATATATAAGCGAGTGGTGATTGCGATACGAGAGAGAGGATGAGAAAAAGGAGAGAAATAGAAGAGGAAAGTGAGTGGGAGCCATCTCTTTTGTCTAATAGCAGGTGTGTGTCAGTGTGTATGGTCCAAAGCAACAAGGGAGGGAAGGAATCTTTGTCCCCGCACAAATACTAATGGTCTAATTTCACACGCTAAACTAAAATATCATCTCATCATAAACAAACAAATAATAATAGTAATAGCAACTCACCTTTATTTTCTTCTTCATACTCACTCTGCCTCTGGCTATCGTTTGCGTTTACGTACCCCACCTTGCAAGACAGTCTCAAACCCATGCGACATCGCATTCCGCATATGATCAAATTACTTGCCAATTTTATACGTAATTTTATTGCCTCTCTTGTTTTTCCGCGTGGAAATCTTATCTTCACAAACCCAACCAAATCTACATGGTACGTCTTGGTCCCCCACTCATTTTTCACACCCACCATGGACTGAATCATTTTGTCAAAGTTATAACCATAAACCATTTGAATGCTACCAAATACTACTACTTGGTATTTATTTATACCGCTTCAATGTAATCAAGTTAGCGAAAATTCATAAATTGCACGAGTAGTTGCAAATTTAGGTAATACGTTTTATCATTATTAAATAACGATTGAATAACGTTCTTACAGAGGTATACATACAGTATAACAAGAGTTATTTTTATTTTCAAAAATAAGATTTTATTCTATTATACAAGAATAAAATAAAGGGGTGTTGTATTTTTTAAAGTTGAGTATAAGGTCTTTGTTTAAAAAATTATGATACACATATTAGTTGAATAAGTCTTTGAGTAAGGTCTTTGTCAACTAATATTTTGTAAAGTAGAAAATTATGATACACGTATTAGTTAAATTTTTCTACTTTTCTTCCGAATATCAACTTTAGACCGTATGAGTGGGGTAATCCTTATTCCTTTGTTCCTCG
This sequence comes from Glycine tomentella, assembly GCA_007407185.1. Taxonomy (NCBI): domain Eukaryota; kingdom Viridiplantae; phylum Streptophyta; class Magnoliopsida; order Fabales; family Fabaceae; genus Glycine; species Glycine tomentella. Next base: position 445,058 of record PYAF01005010.1, read on the forward strand.
CAGGTCTCTTACTCACTCCCCAAAGCGGTGACATGACATCAATAAAAACGAAAGTTACATCTCAATATGAAAAGTTATAAACCCACGGTACAGATACAATAATTTACCAAAAATTATTAACACGAGTAGTTGATACATAATTTGTGCTTCCAAAGTAATGTGGAAATTTTCACTATAGCCAGTTTTCCAACTGAGGAAATTGCTGTAGAAGACATGTCATACTCCTGATCGCTACCTGCAAATAAATTGTTTTCCAAGAGAATCGAACTCCGTCGATGGACAAAAACACAATCATTCACACCTATGCACGTCATTGCATTGACAACATTATATGTATGTTTTTATTCATGATCTGTATGTTCGTGCCCTTATATCCAGTAACTACATTTAATTTTAAACGATGACCAATATGAAAGCTACGCCAAAACTGCTTATTAATTAACCCAAAAAAGAAAACTGATATACATAATATTTAAAACTGAATTTGACCTTTGTGTAGAAACTAACAAGGTTATATTGGCAGCAATGTTACAATAAATTCAAACAAAGGACAGAAGGAGCCGAGAAACAGATTGAAATAACATGAGACTGAACCTTAATTTCTTTTTCTACATTTTCTGCAAATTTTTATTACACCTAATTTCATTTTTTTTTATCATACACAATATTCCATTGTCTTTTTATCATTCATTATACCATGATCGTTAACCTATTGACAATATCAAAGATAACAAGAAAAAGGAGAAAGAAGTGAGAATTTAGTGGCGTCATCGTTATGTCCTCGACCCCAATGAAGGTGACATTGTCGTACTTGACGAAATAATTGTCGAGTTGCAATGTGCCGTCGTAGGAGGTGAAGCAGAGGTTGCTAAGCTGGGTGACCACTGCGACACGCAGCGAAAACACTAGTTGTTGGTGAGGTCGTCGCGACACTGGAAGAGACTAAAGACAACGTCAAAGGAGGTAGGGATTGTGAAGTTGTTGTGGTTGACGAAGATGATAGAGTTTACGAGAGACATGAGGAGCAAGTTGATAGTGTTTTCGTAGACAAAAATCAACGTGAACTTAAGGTGAGAGTGGACTTGCACAAGAGTTATAGGGATTCTTAAGACATTTCACCAAAAATTAACACTGTTAGTAACGACTATTCAGGAAGATAAAAGAAATGTGATTTTAGGGAGAGAGTGTAAGTGTAATAAACACTAACTTCAGTAGGAACGAGTGTAATCTTTTCAATTATTAATTGTCATAACTTTGGTTTATAATTAAGAGCAAAGGTTTTGAGTCTCTTATTTCTTGTGCCACATGTGAAAACAATAAAATCAATTTGATTCTAGTGTGAAAAAATAAGAAGCATGTAGTTTATATATAATTTTCATGTAAGTAATAATTAAAATTAAATTGTCAAATTAAAGAAAAAGAAAATGCACAGACACATAGGTCAAGGACAAATATGATAAGAACAAACATGGTCATGATGATAGTACTGGAAGACAAAATAAGCTTATTATTCAAAATGCATTATTAATCAAGGTGGATTGAAAATAGTCCAACAAAATTCACCCCTCCTTTTATATTCAACCTTTTTTTCTTGCACCCCCCAACTTTACTGATTTGCCATGAGTAATTAAACAAGGTTGGAAAAAAGCTAGCAAAAGAGATTAGCAAGGAAGGAAACAGAATTGAAAGGAGTAAACTATTGATCAAAAGTGAGACAAGCGGTGGGGCATGCAAATGAAACGGATCCTCATTGGTGTGAGGAAAAAGTAAGAAAGTAAGTAACCAACAAAAGAAAAGGATGAGGTCCTGAGGTTTAGGACTTTTTGGCCCTTTTGGGGGGTAGGCAATAGCACTAGCTAGGTGTGGGAGGAAATAAATTTTCAGTTTTTTTACCAAAGCCTCATATATAGATAGGAAGGAGGACCTAAGTCATTTAATTAATCACAATCAATCATATATAAATGGTATAAGGATAATAAGGTGTGGAGGATTGCACGTTTGGGTGTGTGTGAATTGATCATGCAATATACACATATCTTCAACCCCTTCCTTTGCTTTTGGATGGCTTTGGTTAGTGGGTGATGGGATCACAGTGGCAAAGTGGGGAAAAGACTCAAAATAGACCAGTAGATCACATAAAGAAAGGTTAGATAATTCTAACACTGTCCCTACATGTCCTTTTTTATTTTTCCTCCTCCCACTTTTCAGAACCTTTTTCCTCGGTGAAATTATAAAATCCTTTATTTTGTACTGTGTTTAACATTTTTTTCAGAATTATATATTTCTCTCTTTTTTATTTCACTTTGTTTGCTAAACAGAGGACTGATAATAGGTAAGAAAAAAATTATAAAAATAAAATAAAAATAAGCGAGTTTGGTTCAAAAAAATTAATAATAATATATTTTTAAATAATATATATATATATATAATTGATTATATATGCACGAAATAGAGCTAGTAGTGTCGCGTAGAAGTAATTGTTTATGTATATAGACATAATTAATTATGTACCTTTCCCATCAACACTAGCTTTTGTCTATTTTTATGTTCTTTGTGAAGAAATTATATAAAAGATGTGACTCTCTTTTTTATCTAGTTGTCCATTTACTTCTCTCTTTTAAAAAAATTATTTCTTTGCTTCGTTTTTCTTTTTCTTTTCTCTCCTCTTTTACATTTTTACATGACCAAACACATGATGGATGACAAATAAGTTTTATAGTATCTAAAAAACATTTTTGTTTGTATAAACTATTACTGCACAAGAAATTCTAACAAAAGAATTACTGTATAAGAAGTATGTAATTGCCAAATATTACTTCCAATTTAAATGTCACAAATGAGTGGGATGAAAGTGTGGAGGAAAAAAACATTTTATTGATAAATTGCTTCATGTTCTGAATAAATAATATATATGTATTTATACCTAATGATATTTTACATTACTATTTAATTATAATTTGTTATATATGATAAATTTAATTTTGTTAATTTTTATAGTAAATATTTGAAAAGATAACTTTTCATCAGCTAATGGTGTAAAAACTTTTAAACTCACATAACATACTTATTAAACTTTTAGTTTATAGACAATACTAAAATTTGTTCTAGAAATTAATTTACTTAATTTGACTGATTTAAAATGTTAAAATTATTTATTATAAATATTTTGTTATAATATATTTTTTAATCATTGATGAAAACTTTCATATCAATGATTTTGTTGATACAAAGCTTCGTGAGACCAGGCCAATACAAAAGTCAAAGTATTATGCAAGGATTATAGTTTATAGCTAGGGTTGATTAAACCAACAAAACCATGGGAAATCCTTCTTTATTGGACAAGAAAAGATGTCAGAATAAGATAAAACAAAACAAGTAGTAGTACTGTAGCGTTGATGAGTGAATTATACTAAAGTCGATCGGGTTAAAATGGAACTCTATCGTGATGGTACAACAGTCACTCCCATTAACGTATGCAACGCGCATGAGACTTCAGCTTTTTGTTTCTTTCTTCTGATTGAACGTGGAATTTTATATTTGAATAAATCATTGTGTTTGAATTTTTCTTTCATAGTCGAACACCAAGTTAAAATATTAGTTGAAGCAAGTTAAGGTACTTTTTTTCATTCTATCCAAATTTTACTACGAGCTTATTTTTAAAATAAAATTAAAATCTAAATATAATTTGTTAGAGATGAAATGCAGAGCAAATAGGAAAGAGAAACTGAAAATAGAGATGTAATAAAATGTTGAGCTTATTTGGTAGAAGAGAAATAAGAAGCTGTAAATCTCACTTTTTATTTCTTTGTAAAAAAAATCATTTTTCAACATTTTGTGGTATTTTATCGGAGACAGTTTGAGTCTAACAAAAAAACTTTAATCTAAAAGAAAAATGTTTACTCTTTATTCAAGTTCTCAATAAATACCAATCAACATTTCATTGACCTATTCTTTTTTTTTTATTATTTTCTTAATTATTTATCCAATATCCAATTCTCAATTAAGACAAGAAAAGTAAAGTTGTTGAGTAGTCTACTCCCCTTCAAATGCAGAATCTTTAAAAATTGATTAATTAAATAAAAAAGTATCCAAAAATTCATAAGAGATTTATTTTTTTATATACCATTTCATTTGATCTTTTAGATCCAAACGTTGCCTTAACGTCTTTTTTATTTTTCTGCTAAAAATTAGTGAAAAAATGAATAGAACAAATGTCATTTTTTAATATTTTGTGGTGACTTTTTAGGAGAAGTTTAAAAACCGAAAAAAAAAGTATTATTGACAACTTTAGATATTTACTAACGACTAAAAACATATATAATCAATTTTCCAAAACCACAATCGAATTTTCAAATATGATAATCAAATATTTGCTGCAAAAATTGACCAACAATTATTTTTTTATTCTTTTTTAATTTATTTCTTATTTTTTAAAACCAAACACCTCTAATTTTCTATTTTTCACATATTTTTATTCATTTTGTTTTTCTATACTCTATTTTCATCTAATTTATTTCTCATTTATTTTTTTCTTCCTACCAAACACATCTTTGTTTTCTCGCCAGCACACATTCCAGGGCATGTTGAAGCCAATCTATAAAATCTTGAATCATTTTAGTTTCAATTAGCATTTGTAGTTGGTGAAGATAAATCAAACACTTCCTAAATAAATAGCAAAGTTTTGAGTTATGGATATGACTAAAACACGGATATACTGTTTTTTAAAATATAAATATTTTTAAATATTAAAACTACCTTTTGTTTTCTTTTTAATTTATACAGTATATATAATAGATAAGTGTTCCTTTTGGTGAAGATAATATATATATATATATATATATATATATATATAATTATCATACTTTTGAAGTTTTTGTTATTTTCTGTTTTTAAAGTTAAGCTAGCGGATCCAGTATAACGTTATCAGACACAGCCATTTCAAGCAGGTGCGTTGGTATCCATGTTTCCCAGTACGGTGGGCCTCCATGCCATAACTGCAAGTTAGATTTCAGAAAGATTGAAAGAACAAGCTGCTGGTTACATACATACATAAATATTCTATACAACAAATAAGATAATGGATTAATTCAAGTTAAGGCTATTAAAACCAATTAGTTATAAACTAACATGTCATATTGGTAGTGAAATTAAACTCAGATTATGTCAATAAAATTTCGAATTCAAATTTTATAGATAAAAAAAATAAAATAGGTTAAGTGAAAAGACCCCATATAAGTTAATAAGTGTCTAGTCTCAATGGAAATTAGTTTGAGGTAAAAGTCATGAATATTTTCCATCAAAATTATTGTGACAAAAATAAGTTATAAATTAATATTGATCATGTCGGATTGTTGGAGAAAGCATTATTTTAAAGAAAGACCTTTTCCTATGAAAACATAAGTGGAGATGACTTGGTATTGTTTATGAAATGCAATATGAAATAAAAATAAAGGCTATGCTCCCGCTTTATCACAGCGTGCTTATCAAAACTAATTAGGGGTGGTCGGTGAACTCTTAGTGATAAGATTAGTAAAGTTAATACTATTATAATTTTATTTAGCTTGTTCTGTCTGAAGGGTGACATTAGGTTTATTGTTCTTCCAAAAACAAGTAACTTTAATTAAGATAGTGATGATGTTAATGATACGATTATACTGATAAATTATTAGACATAGGACGTCTAATCTTGTTGTTTAGTTGGGACAACTAGTTCATCAATAGCTGTCGGTAATCTGTAACTGCAGTCTGCAAAAGCTTTCTTACGATCAAACAACTAAGGATTTGGGGTGGTCAAATTTTAGATATATTAATTTACAGACTAATTAAGGTGGTTATGAATCCAATAAATTAAGTATGAGGGTTCCATGTTAGTGAATTATTTGACAAGATTGATGCTCATTAGAGAAGCATATATTACTTTCCCGGAAGCAATTATGACCATTAAGCTTTTGTTTTCATTAAAAAAAAAACTTACATTGGTTTTAAAGTTCGTGATTATTTTTTTCTAATGGACAATTTGTAACTTGTGAGTATTTGTTACATTACATGTAACTATTCTTAATAAGGAATATTACGTCTTTTCCCCACAATATATATTTGAAGAAATTTCATGATACTTATAATAAAAGTCAACTAGGGTTAATCATAATGATATTGAACTACTTCCACTTAAAAGTTTTGTTCTTGATTTCCTTTAACTTGATTATAAAAGTATTTTATTAAATCTTCTCTCCATTCTCTTTTTTCACTTAAAAATGGTAGAATAGATAGACACTTCAAATATTATTGAATAGTGTGTAAATGACAAATTGAACTAACATGAACAACCTAAAAAATTATTGCACAGACCTGAATTACAAATAATTTCACCCAAATACAACTACTTAACTAATCCCTAGATATTAATTAGGAGATTTATCTGAAAAGAATATTATCCACCAATCGAAAAAAGTGACGTCAGAAAAAGATGAATCCACCCATAACAAAAATGAAAATTAATTCTGAATTCTTAATTAATTGTGTCACCCTATGTTGACCATTTGTTTCCCTTCTATAGGTAACTAACCAATTTCTTATTTGGATGATGTCCTTAATTTCTTCTCTTTCTTAATTTCATATGCGATTCAAATTGTAACTGAATACAACTCATCTTGAGATTTTTTTTCTTCTAAAAAATAAAAAATAAACTACATGAGGGTAATAAAGCTATACCAGAAAGAAATTAAAACAGAAAAGTAAAAAAAAAAAAGAAGTAAAGTTTATTTGGAAAGGAGAACAAGCATTTGGAGCTTTGGTCCAGTCATTGGTGAGGGAATGAGGGCACTAATGATATGGTACACATTTTAACCCTACACGCCATGTGCCATATTTTCCCCGTGGGTTTTGAATCGCTCAGCATATGTGAAAGGCATTAATAAGGCTCGGAGTGGGGCTTCACAATTTCTGGCTCTCATGGGCCAAAGAACCCCTTGAATTATAGGACATTTTTAAAAGTAGAATGCAGCGTGTCGAATTAAAACTATATAACAAAAAGTGGAAAAAGGGAAACAAGAAAAACACCAAGACCATGCCTCCTTGTAATCTTCAGAAAAGACCAAAATTCAACAACTCATTCTGCGAAACATGGGCTAATACAGATAATATTGTTATTTTAAGGAAATAAAATAAACTTCAATATATGCAACAAGATGAGGATGCCATTCTTTTGCCTTTTTATTGCTTCTTTTCTTAAATAAGTTTCTAAGATAAACGAACCTAAACTCCATCCCACGTGTCTGGCATTTTGTGATCTAGGTTCACTTTATGCAACCACACATATCCTCAATCTCTAGGTATGATAAAAAAATCTTATGAAGTATGAACTTGTTGTCTAGTTTTGATCCAACCATTTTGAAAGAGTCAATATATAAAAGGAAATATAAAAATGAGCATTTGTAAAATACCTTATAAATATAGAAATGTTGTCTTTTCTGTTCAATATATGTCTATTTATTAACTTTAATTTGTTAAATCAATTATCATAATTATGACATATTCAAAATAGTTTTTAGACTAAATATAATTGTTCAAAAAAAAAAAAAAAAGCAGGACAGCGGTTATCATTAACGACTTGTGACCGTATTATCTAAGCATTGGCATACTAGTTGGGTATGTTGGATCACAATCCTTTAAGAGTTTTTTTTTTCTTCCAATTTTAGAAGATTTTAATAGCATATAAAATCTAATTTATATTAAAAGAAAATTTAAATAATTTTTTGGGTATTTATCATCAAATTCTCAAATCAATTAATGACTCCTAAATCATCATTTTCATTGAGATTATGTTGCTGATTTTAAGAAAATATTGACATGTAATTTATTTTTGGTTTTTTGCCAAGTATTCTCATAATCATAATCTTAGTTTTTTTTTTTTACTGAATTATAAGCTTAGTTATCAAGCTAATTTTCGGGTTTGAAAATAGTAATTAAGTAAAATTCCCATAAAAATGATCTCTAGAAGTCAAACTGTTGACCTTCTAAGTAAAGTTGGTATGGAGCACGAGCTATTCATAGTGCAATCAATCACTATTAATCACTGCTGGAGTGTTATTTTTTTAATTATAGAACTTAAAATAAAATATAATAAAAAATTGTTCTAAAATTTATCCTTAAAAAACTTACAACTAGAAATACCACTTTATTTTAAAATAGATTAATTTAAAAATAAATAATTAGTTAAATATCAAATAAGAAATTTCAAATATCTTTTGATTAAACCAAAAAATAATAGCCCTCATTATTTGGTTTTGAAATGAATTTTAATCATGGTAATATCTCTAGAAGGAAAAGATGTCAGCAACAAATAAGTGATGCTAATGTTTCTATTGTCAGTCAAACAATATATACTTGTTTGGTAGTTCTATACCATTTATCTTATCGCACCACTTTGCCAAACCCATCACTCATTTTAGGAAAATAATTTTCTTTTTTATATATTTTTCTTACCATGTAATTGTTTGATAAACAAGAAAGGGCAAGAATGAGTGTTAACTATTTGATTAATAAGTGAGTTTAACTTATTTTGTTACTTTTTTTAAAAGGACTTATTTTGTTACTTCTAATTAGTACTACAGAAATAATGTAATAAAAGAAATAACTGTATCAAATATATATGCAGAGAGGCAACTAGTCATGTGCTATAACTAATTATTATTATTATTATTATTATTATTATTATTATTATTATTATTATTATTATTATTATTATTATTATTATACACTATATACCCACTAAATGTAACCTAATAAAGCAGTACTCATAAAGATATATTGTACATTTGACAATTATCCTACTCTTGTTTCCTAGCGATCAATGGTCCGACAAAATGTGTAGCATCTCTGAAATAAACTCTAAGTAACTATCAAGGATATTTGATGCTTTTAGGTGGTAAATAAAACCATAAGACGCTTACACAGTAAATATGTTCGGCAATTTTAGAAAAATAAATTGATTTGCATCAATTTTTTTTTTGTTGTTGTCCAATGCTAGAGCCTAAGAGGTAATATTTTGTTGCTCTTGTAATTATAAAACAATTAAATGTGTATTAATAAATATCTTTATCATTTAATAATATATTATTTAGGTGGAGCTTAGGTTATAACCAAAGTTAGGTTCAAAATTATAAAAGTAATGTATCTTGATGTAGTGTCGGCGTCCTTAGTTTTTATAGTAATTATCTTACAACAATGGTTATAAGGGATCGAATTTGAGCCCGATATACGATATATGTCTATATATTAGAATAATAATAAAATATATATTATATAGTCAAACTTTATTTGGATGGTAAATAACTCTTTAGTTATAAGTTGTGAGAAATTATGAAGTTTGATATTGATGGTTTGGATGGTACACTTGGAAATTTTATTTGTCCTTCAATTTAATCCTCTTCACACGGCATAATCTGTTTGGTCATATTCAAAATTACACTTTTGTGTAGTTTTAAGTTAAATATTAAGAATTAATGAATTTTTATGCTAATTAGTCGCCACCCTATCATATTAACTAATGTAAATTATTTTCAAAAATATGATTTTTTTAAAAAGTAAATCCATTTAATATTTTTAAAACAGGATTTTTTTAATACTTTTCTTATCTAAAACTATTCTAAAAATATTTAATTTTACAAAAGGACAATAGCGATGCTGGTTAATTACATCAAAGTGTATTGAGCCATCTACATGCCTAAAAGCACATTCACCATATTATGACAAAAACCTGAAATCAACTCGATTAGGCATTGTTGATCATGTTTGGACAAGAAACGAAGATGAAAAAAAGGGGAATACCGCATAGCACGGAGCGTTGAGATACAGTAAAAAATGATTGACATTAACTTCTGTCGGAAATGAAATAAATCGTGAGAGAAATATTTATTTTATTTTGTGTGTGTTTATAATTTTGATGAATATTAGTCATTATTTTTTCAGCAACAATTTCCATGCCAATACGATAGTGACATAGTCCACATAAACAAAAAAGTGTTGATGTATAATTTTGATCCCGGAACTCACTAATCAAATGATATTTCTGTTTGAAACTCTTGATCAATGTTGCTTATAGCACATTTTATGCTTCTACGTACTTATTCAGGAATCCTTATTTGTTCCATTTTATAGCAAGAAAGAACCCTACTCATGAAATCACAGATAAAAAATAAAAAGAAAGTGGGTTGTTCTAACAATGTTGCCACCATCTATGAATGCTTTAGTCTGTGAATTTATTTTTATGTTTTGTTTATTCCAAAAATTTTGTGAAGTAATGGAATGTCGTTTTAAATAAGTATGAGCAAATCATAAGTTTTATTTTTAATTATATCTATATTTTCAAAATGGTAACAGTATGAAACACACATACTTTTTTTTTTTCGCGGGAAAAAGGATTCACACTAAACAGTTTTAAAATGTAATCATATGATTTAGGTAAAACATATAAACAAATCCTTCCATAATGTCAAATTAAACTAAAATATATAATGTTACATGGGTCAAAATTACGGAACACGGAAAAGATATGGTTAAATTAAATGAACCTTAACAAATCATGATTTAACCAGCGATTTGTGAGAATTAAAACGTGCTAATTGAATCTAACAAATTCACCGAAAAAATAAAATAAAATGCATTGAATCTAACAAATGCTGTCATAATCAGTTGACATAACTACGACTAAAGAAAATTTCACGATCCCGTGTTCTTCTATAATATTTTGGAATTGATCCTCATAGGTTCATAGTACCACAATAACGTTACATGACCAAAATGGGAAACCAACATCCTAAACCTCTGTATAACTTTGATCATGATACTCGCAAAAATTTGAAAAGGATGAATGTTGCAAACTCAGGCTCTTAGTTAAAAATTAAAATGGATCAAAAACTCAACCTATCATCGTACCGGCTAAAACGTCCCGCACTCTTGCTATTATTTCTGGCTGCTTTCCTTTACATTTTAAATTTTCAGAACAAGAAACAATCCAAAAAGATACCCACTGATGACACAGAAGAGGTTGCCGCTTCCTGTAATCTATTTAGAATGTTTTTTTTTTACCTTTTAGATTGATAATTCTAGAAGGCAAAAAGGGAGAGTATTTTAGAATGTAATTTCCATTTTGGAGTGACCATTATGAAAGGCAAAAGGGAGTGCAAAAAGCAACCAAAAAATGTAGGAAGTAATAACTCACAAAAAACTTTATCTTATGGACATAAAGTGTGCAAATCAGGTAGCGTTGGTTTTAGAAACCTCCTATCTTTGCTTTAGGGGCGTTTATTGTGGGAGTTACTATTGGCCCTATGCAAATTGGTTTGGCCCCTACCAAGAGGTTGTTTTTTTTTTTTTATTCCATAATTATTATTTCCACAAAATCATGATTCTATTGAATAAAATGCACAATAAAATTATTATTATGTTGTTATACAGATTTGCATCCTTTAATATAACATAATTATAATTCCATTGTATATATTTTTTGTCCCAAATATAATGTTAAAAACACGTTTTTGTTGTATACAACGGGTTGCAAAAAATTGCACAACAAAAACATGTTTCAATGGACAAAATCCAAAGTGGAAAAAAGTTTCAATTGTATAATTTTTGCCCCCTTTTTATATAATAGAATCATATTTCTGTTAGATATTTTTTAATAAAAAATTAATTGCAAAATTAAGTTACCTTTTTTACTTGAATTAATTTTTTGATACAAATTATATTAATGACTATACAAATTATCTTTTTTTAACATTAATCAATTTAATTGTTACATAAATTACCCATTTTATATTTAAATATAAATTAATGATGACAATAATTACTCTTTTTAATTATAATTAAAATAATATGATAAACTGATTTGATTACAATTAATAAAGATAATTCTTATAATAATTAATTTGATCATCTTTATAAATGGTAACTTGTATCCAATTATTTTGATTTTTATTAAAAAGATATTGAATACTATTAAAAACGGTACATTATATCATACTTAATTTGATTCCTTTAAAAAAGGTAACTTGCATTTATAATTAATAAAGAAATCTTAAAAAAAATACACAAGGAAAATACGATTCAGTTGTGTCTCAACATAGATCACAATGAAATCATGTTTCCTTTATATATTTATTTTTTTGTTTTAAAACTACAAAACAAAAATACGATTTCATTGTGTATCTCAACAAAGATCAGGATGAAATTATATTTTTGTTGTGTATTTAATAGGGGATGAGGAGAAAGAGGGAACGAGTAAGATGAAGGGGAAGGAAGGAGGGATGGAGTGTTTGAACAAAGGAGTAAAATGGTATTTTTTAAGGATTTTAAAGTTTTGTAACCGGCATGGTAGGGGCCAATAGTAAACACCTTTTATTGTCTTAGGTAAGCCCATATAAGTGCAGAAGGTATGGAAAATGGGCCGGGAAGTGGATGTGGCCTGCTAGGGTTAGGTTAGTGGGTGATAGAAGGCATTTTATTTAATTTATACCTTCTCTATAAAATAAAATCAAAACCCTACTTCCTCTTAAACCCTCCACTATACCATTTTCTGCTTCTTTCGTTGTCGCCGTTCGTTCACAGCGTAGCCTCTGCTCTCGAAGATGGCTCCTCCCAGAGGTAATAATTTTCCTTTTATTAACAAAATGGGGTTTACGTGTTCGTTCATTCATTCCTTGCCTTGTGTAGTTTATACATTTGGACAGATATTATGTTTTGCTCGTCCATTCCTTGCCTTTTGATGTTTTTGTGGTGTTTGATAATTTCTTTTGTTGATAGAACAATGTAGTGGCCTTCCCTTTTGTTGACAAGTGTTTGAATTTCTGCAGGTGGTGGTGGGTTCAGGGGTGGTAGGGGTGACAGAGGTAGAGGAAGGGGTGGCGGTGGAGGAAGAGGAGGAGACAGGGGTACGCCGTTCAAAGCTAGAGGCGGCGGCCGTGGTGGCGGCGGCAGAGGCGGTGGTGGCCGCGGAGGAGGCAGGGGTGGTGGCCGTGGTGGCGGCAGAGGTGGAATGAAGGGAGGTAGTAAGGTTGTGGTTCAGCCCCATAGACATGATGGCATTTTCATTGCCAAGGGTAAAGAAGATGCTCTTGTTACTAAGAATCTTGTTCCTGGTGAAGCTGTTTACAATGAGAAAAGGATTACCGTTCAGGTTATTTTCTTTCTCATTTTTTAAACATCATTATTTGTTTTTCTCTTTCTTTTAAGAAGATTAATAAAAGTTGTACATCTATTGAAGAAGCATGCATGAAACGATAAGTTTTCCTTTTATACAGAACGAAGACAGTTCCAAAGATGAGTACAGAGTTTGGAATCCTTTCCGTTCGAAGTTGGCTGCTGCCATCCTTGGTGGTGTTGACAACATATGGATTGTAAGATTGTCTTCACGACATTTGCTCTGTTTAGATGTAGTTCTTTAAATACACACGCCGTGTTTTTTTTTTTAAAAATTATTTTTGCCTTGTGCCTTATGAAGAAACCTGGAGCCAGAGTCCTTTACCTAGGAGCTGCTTCTGGTACCACCGTTTCTCACGTGTCAGATGTTGTTGGCGCAGTAAGTATAATTTAGATATTAGAATTGCATAATTTTATATTTGTGGAATAGAAGGGCTGATTAGAGTGTGTTGTGTTGTTCTTTGTGTATATATAGACTGGTGTAGTCTATGCAGTTGAGTTTTCCCATAGAAGTGGTCGTGACTTGGTCAATATGGCAAAGAAGCGAACTAATATTATACCCATTATTGAAGATGCTAGACATCCAGCTAAGTACAGGATGTTGGTTGGAATGGTTGATGTCATATTTTCTGATGTTGCTCAGCCTGATCAGGTGTGGTTTAAATTTCTTACAGCATACCTCTTGAGATCTGTTTTAGCCTTGTATTTACAGCCAATATATGCTAGTGTTCCATAACATTTATATACTTAAATCAGTTGTCCCATATGATTATTGTTTATTTGATATTGATTCATCTACTCTTCTGTTTGGTTGTCAAATAGTGTCCAGCTATCTACTTACATTGCATGGGTGCATTTTTTATGCTTCTTTGGTTTTTACATAAAGAATCCTTAAAATCTCAGTTTAGTTCATTTGTGGTGTTTTTCTTTCAGTTTCTCATCTTTTTATTTTACAGTTTTCAATATTATTTTCTTACTTGACTATAGGCATTTAAATTTGAATAATGTATGTGCATATGACGAGTTACTCGGATTCCCCTTCAAGACATCATGTATGATGCAGACCCAAGTATCTGATGCACATCAGTTTCTTTTCCTTTTTTCTGTCATTTTTCTTACTTAATTTTTTTAAATAGACAGCAGTGCTGATTTTTTTAGCCTGGTTTTGTCCCACATTTTGAATAATTGAGTACTGACTTTTTTCAATTTTTTGGTAGTTGCTTAACTTTTTTTAATTAATGTGAATGTGATATGGTGTATGCATGTGTCTAATCAGTAGCAATATGACATGATCTGTATAAATGATGAGTTACTTGGATTCCCCTTCAAGACATCAAGGATGATGCAGACATGAGTTTTTGGATGCAAATCAATTTGTTTTGTCTTTTCCTATATATTGTTTTATTATTATTTTTTTAAATAGACAACAGTGTTGGTCAGATATTTGTTTGAAACTTTGAAATTTTCCCTATTTTTTATCAGTATTTTTTATTTATTTTTGATTTATAAATGATGTATGCATTTTTAACTCTTTGTTATATATTTTGCTGGAAATGAATTATATTATTCTATTTGAAGATAAAAGCTCCTAGTAGTTTTGAGACTTCAGTTGTAATCTATATTTTGTTTACGATTTTATGGTGAGGATTGCAGGCAAGGATTTTGGGGCTGAATGCTTCATATTATCTAAAAACAGGGGGTCATTTTGTTATTTCAATCAAGGTATGTTCATATATCTAATTATGTTTATATATGACTTCATTGTGTTGTATATAATCAATATGGTAAACATTTCAAAAAAGGTTGATCCAGTGCACAAAGTTCCCTCCTAGGCGGTCTAAGTAGAGTAGATGGAATCATCCTTACCGTTTTAGTCTGTTTTCAGAATTTGAACTTTGGGCCTTTCTGGCTCAAAGCAACAAATGAGGTGTCAAGGCTTGCCCTCTAATGAAAACTTTGGAAATTCTTTCTCTATGATTAGCTTAAATCAATTTTTAATTTCTTTTGTTGATAAATGGGAAGACAATTTGATAAGTGATCTCTTATGTGCTATGTCATAATTATTGGTGTAGTTTTGCTGAATTGTTCTCATTTAATTCATTTGTATGTTTAGGCTAACTGCATAGATTCCACAGTCCCTGCTGAGGCAGTGTTTGAAAGCGAAGTGAACAAGTTAAAGGCTGATCAATTCAAACCATTCGAGCAAGTGACCCTTGAACCATTTGAGAGGGACCATGCCTGCGTTGTTGGTGGATACAGAATGCCCAAGAAGAAAAAAGATGCTGCTGAGTAGATTGCTTTGCAGTAGCTAGTAGGCGTGTATCAATGTTATTTCATGAGATTTGTGTTAATTTTGTTTCAAAATCTTGGTTATCAAAAGATTTCTGTTTTGAATTTTAATAGTTTGATCGTCAGAGTGCCCCAGAAAAAAAGATGCTTCTGAGTAGATTGCATTCCCGTAGCCAGTAGTTCTATTTATGTTCATCACTTTTTATTGATTCTTGCCGTTGGTTTGAATTTATATTAATTTTGAAAAATTAAATTGCTCCGTCTGTTATGATAGAGGATTTTGAATTCATGTATCATAAAAAGATTTAGTCTTCCCTTTAAACGAATGGATATTCTCAGTAAAAGGATGTTATGAAAAATAATTAATCAAAATGTTCACTGACCAATTCTATAAGGGTTGCCAAAGATCTTAAATATTTTGTTGAAAACTTACTTTGAAGATGTGATTTTTGGATATTATTAATTATGAGTTAAATTTAGTATAAATTTTTATTCATCGCCAAAATTACTTCTTTTGATCCAAAATAGATTGAAAATTAATTCTGAGATTTTCATGGTGAAACTAAACATGAAATCAATTCTAGAAATAAAATTAATTTTTTCAATGTGAAATTAAACATGCACCCAGTGAAATTAAAGTTTGGTTCTGTCAGTGATATCTTTGATAAACTTTTTCTCATTTGGGACTTGGTTCATGAGTCAAATTTAGTTGACTGGCATAAGAGATGGATGGAAGTTATGAAGTGAGAGCAAGAGTAAGACAATGGCTGAAAGACCTTTAACAATATGAAGAGCCTAATCCATCATATCATAAATCTTTGAGTTCACCTCTGGCTACAGGAATTTAGATCTTTTAGAAGTGAGTTTCTGTTCTGTTCTGTTTCATGAAAAGGATTTCATTCAGGTTAATTTTTTTGTTACGCATTGATGTGTGCCTCCTTTAACAGTTCTATGTGAAGAGTCTTTGAATGGAAAATGTCGCATCTTCCATTCTTCTCTTTTGTACACAAAGGATGCAATGATGATTTGCATAATTGCTAGTTGTTAATATTACATTAGTGGGACTGGAGTTTCTCAACTCATGTTGGAATTATTCGTAATAAGATATTGACTACAATTGAAAAAGTTTTATCAATAAAATTTTCATTTATCCGAGATCTAGGCATAGGTAAAAATCCATTCTATAATTTAATGAATTATCGTGTGAGAAATAAATCCCACAAATAAAGGAATTGTACAATACAGTAATAATGTAAAAACGGACTTATTAAGTTAATCAAATTTGTTTATCCTAAGACTTGGTAGGAGGTTTTTTTTATAATTTTTCTTTCTATTTTGATAGTTTGAATAGGTTTTATGCATTTATCAAAAATATGAATGATTCACTATTCACCCGATTTCTGAACATCATTATGTAAGAGAGATGGCCGACACATGGTTTTGTTAGAGGAATTACTTTGTCAAGTTCTGATGGAAAATGGCAGTGTGATAGCAACTAGATGATAATAGTTTGAGATAGTTTTGTTGATCCACTTGAGTGGATATAGGGGGCAGGAGCAACCCCCAGAAGCAGTCAGCGCAAACCCGGTGAGTTTTATTTTATTATGGCAGCTTAAATATGTTTTGGTTATTGGTATTTTTTTTTTTTTCATTTTTAGTCATTGTAAGTTTCTAATTTTAAGTTTTGTAAGTTTGTACTTTTTAAATTTTGGTCCTTTAATATATTTTGTTCATTTTTAATCTAAAAAAATTATATATTTTTTAATTTTAGTTCCTTTAAACACAAACTCATGAAGATTATAAATGGAAAAATATAAACTTATAAAAGCTAAAAATGAAATTTTTTTATAAAGATAAAAATTTAAAAACATTAACTTACAAAAACCCAAAACATATTTACACCTTTTATTAATTGTACAATTGCCAAACAACAAGAGAAAAAACTGAGAATGATTTTTTGATCCCTTATAGTTCCGTGATAATATAATGAACACCTACTTAATATATACACTTAATCGACATTTTTCTTTTCTTTCTATCTATCGTTTTAATTTATATCACATCATATCATCTATTTTTGTCTTCTATATCCATGAATCCTTTTTCAAATAATTTTTGAGGGCATGTCGTTTGCTGGTTTAGAGCAAGAGTATCTTTGACAACAGTGTCAGGTTCCGGTGCAAGCATAAAAAGGAGTGTTGCCCTCTTTGTCTACGGCAAGTGGATTGGCCCCCCTGAAATAATTGGCATTTTCTTTTAGTAAATTTTCTATGTACACTATACGTCAGATATAACAGATGATGGGAAAGTTATCATGGAACTGAAGTTTGCAAGACACGTTAAGTAATATAAAATTGAAACGCAATATTCCTCATGGGATGCATAATGACAAAGCTACTCCATAGTTAAAGCATAAACCATATCATTTGGATGAGATTTCAATTCCTCCTAGGCAGTAGTGACCTAATCTCAAGTCTGAGTTCCTATATTGTATGGTTACGTGCATTGCTTACCAAGGAAAGGGGACAGAATGCATGCTTATTACTATGTATGACTCTTCGATCACTAAAAATAATTGTATTTGGCTTAGTTATACCTAGTTTTTCATGTTCTCAAACGTTAGCATATACGCCAAGATAAGAAACATATCTTCAAGCTTTTTTATCCCTTGCAATTTTTTTTGATTCCTTTTTATGTTAACGCTACTTTTGAAGAATAATTTTAAGTAGTCATATACGTTTATATGTTATTTGACATGTCCATCTGTATCCAATTCCCTTACTGAGGGAGTTTTTCAAGCTAAAAATTTAGTCACCATTAGGTGAATTTGGATATAGATATAGAAGTCCAATGATTAAAAATATAAGGGGTCATGTAGTGTATGATTAAACCCCCCTCAAAATAACTACCTTGTAATAAGCACTTTCGTAGTTGCATTCTCCCCTCTCATAGTGCTGTAATGTAGAGGTGTCCTCCCTCTAGAATCAATAGCATTTACGTCTGCACCATACTGTAGGAGAAGCTCTACCATTGCAGAATCACTAGTTAAGCATGCCAGGTGAAGCACACTAGAACCATCTTGTATATCCTCTTCTTGTTGAGTCATACTTTTACATGATGTGTTTGGATTAGTTGAAGAAGGCATGTTGGAAGAAAAACCTGCACCAACAATTCTTTATTCTAATAGGACTTGCTGCTTTTTTAACTGCAACAAATTTGTAGTATTTTGGGGATAAGAAGATATACCTGCTTCCCCACTAATAGCAATGACATCCACATCTGACTTCACAATGTGTCTGTACACTGCTTTCTTGTCATTGGCACTGATGCTTTCTGCCACTTGTTGTGCCATTGGAAGGAGACGGTTGTCATTCGTTATCCGGCGAACAAAGACTTTCGCAGCATACTGCAACATGGGAAACCATCAAGTTCAAGTTCTCTATCTCCCACATATTCAACTAGATTCAAGTAATACCTCAATAATAAGATTTCTTCCAGCTACTATAAGGTTTTTAATTAAAGTAAACTTATCTTAGGTATAAATATGAAACAATAGAGAGTTGCCTAATGTTCAATAAATACTTGTTCGCAGTAAATAAAAAAAAAAGGGTAGACATTCATCTTCTTAGGTGTCTATAAGGTTTCATTTCATCTCCCCAGAGAGGAAATAACATAATTTTTATTACCTTTGCATGAATGAACCTCTCCTTTAGTGAAATAGGATCATCATGTGCTGGTTTTCTTGCACGAAATAACTTTTTGTGTGTCTTTGATGAACTACATTGCAAGGATCATGTTAATAAAAGTTCAAACAGTTAATAATCCCATAAATCTTGGCAAAACTTACCCATCGGGAGTGTCATCGGTTTGTGAATTACTTGTTGAATGCAACAGTTCCTCCCAAACTGAGTTTGCAAAAAGATTCCCCAGTGACTGAAACATGGCTAACACTGCAGAATCCCATACTTTTACATCAAGGGTCAGTGATCTTACCTGTGAAAAAAAAAATGTACCTCACCTTAGTTGCAATAGTGAGGATTAAAAACAGAAACCTTTTTAAGTACTATACCGAAATTCACTATAAATAGTGTTCAATTTAAAAACCAATAGAAAACAAGAATATGAGCAACTTAAAATTGATAACACTATAGCATACTCTTAAATATGCAACCTCAATTACTTACTTTTGATATATGTACACCAAGATTACGGTGAACACTGGAACATTCAATGCAAATAAGGATGCCAAGGTTTAAGGATGCCCAATCTGGATCAGGTTTACCACAATCAGCACATTTGTCATTCCCGCCAACCTTTCTAAGAACTTCAATTGGCTTTTCATTTTTTATAGAATCCCCATTCATTGCAGGATCATCATCTGGAGAACCTTTGAACAAATACATCTTTTTGGCAGAGTAACAGTCACCGCTTTCAGAGTCATCTGACTGTCACATAATTATGGGATTAATACAGGCATCAAGGATGCATTTAAAAGACTTTTGCTAAAGAATTGGTTCAGGAACATTTGATTGCATTGAAATCTTCAACTAGGTTAGACATTTGATAAGAAATGCTAGATGCTTCAAAGAAAGACGTCTATTGTTGTACTTGTATTGGTGACTACAGTTTTGCCACACTATTTATCATTGTACATGTTTGCCTGTAATGTTTTTTAGGTTAAATTAATAAGCCCTGAATTATTTGGGGATTTTAAATAAGTCTTTACTTTAAAACTTTTAAAATTTATAATTATATCCCTCAACTTAAATCATTTTTAATTGAGTCTCTAGTAGAGTAATCTCAAGTACAAAATTTTTCAAATAATTCAAGAAACTATTGAATAATTTAGCTAGTGACTAGATCCCTAAACTATTTGAAAGTTTTCAATTAGATTGTTAGAATTTAATTTCTATGGATTGTAAGTGAAAAATATTTGATTTTTAAAATAATTATTTTAAAAGACAACAAACTTATCATACATTATGTTTGTAATTAGATGACAATATAATCTTTTACATTGTCAAATCATAGATTTTTTTATTCTAAATTCTTATAATTGACAGAAACTGAACAAAACATATTTAAAATTTTCAAATTATTATGGAACTTTCAAATTAATTTAACCTTTTCTTACACTTAATCCATATTGATGTCATCAGAGTTAAATTCTTTTAAAATAAATAATACATGCACTAATAGTATAAAGAATTCTTACATTGTCATTCAATTACAAAATGCTAGGTATGGTTTTTTAACTTTTATTATATGTTACTAAAGTCATATTAACAAGGATTTCTAATAGGATGACAGTTTTTTACACTAACAATGCATAAAAAATAAACTTCTTCTTTAGTGTGTCATAGATGACAATGCCAGGAGTTTTGGCAGGTAAACAAATTCCAAAAGAAAAATATATGATGTACCAGTGTTTGTGCACTCAATAAGGAGGCAATTACGCCAGTTATCTTTTCCATCCAATCCATCTGATCCAGGGCATTTTCTGCCTGCATTATTTTGGCCTTAGTGAGGAGACAGAGAGAGAAGTAATGATAAAATGCCAAAGTACATATCACTATTTTTTTTTTTTTTTGAATGACCTGCAATGTATAACTCTTTGATGGTGAAATAATCCTGAAGCAGAACCTTAAATCTGACTGTTCAGTATCAATCTTGATTGTTGATGTGAGCAGGTTCACTGTATGTCGTGCTACAGATTTTTCATCAGGGATAAATCCATGGTAATGTGAAGAAAGCAGGCGACTCAAAATTCCAGCACTATTGTCAGTAGCACAATTTCTGTGTAAAGATGATTGATTGCCACTCTGCTCAAAGTGATGAAATTGAAATGAGCATTGCCTAGCTAGCTTAGAGAGTCTATACAGTATACACTACTACTTGGTTTTAGTTGGATATACTTACATGTAATCCACTCCATGGTTTACGAAAGTAGTAAAGCATTCCGCGACTATCAAGAACAAAATACCTTCTCTTCCAATCACCCCTCAGATTTGTTGACCGTTTTGAAAGAAATCCTTGTCGAATGATTTGAACCTACAAGTAGTGCAGATGGCGAGATCAGAGGAGAATAGGACTCATATATGACGTGAGTACATAGAGCAAGAGTGAAACATCATTATGTCCTTAAATACCTTTCCATTTTCAGCAGATTCTGTTATAGCATCTGCCACTTTATTTGATATCCTAGAAAAAGGCTGCACTTGACCATCTCTACAGGGAGAGTCATAAGGACCATTCAAGGACAGTATATTTTCATGATGAACATGTTTTTTGTACTCCAACATTCTTTCACAAAGACTAATTTGCTCCTCATTGTAACTTTCTCTTGCCTTTTGTGTATAAGCCAAAACCTGCAACATGCGGGAAATATTCCATTCAGTAAATAAATCAGGACTGCTAGTGATATTTTCAAATGCTCAATTTTGCTCAACATGTGATTGTGCTTGTGCTGATGGATTTCACATCTCAGATTATCTAGAGTTTTGAGTTTTGAGTTTTGAGGAAGCACACTATAGTTAACATTCATATAATCAAAAGAAAGCTACATCTATTATCCAAGTATCCACAGAAAAAAAATGTTCCCTATCTTTAGTGAAGTTGAAAGCAAAAGAAGTAAAGAGTAAATAGCAAAACCTCGATAATGAAAGGCTCCATCTCATGTAATAGCTGATATCCCTGCAAGGGAAAGAATTTTTAGAAACATCATAATTCATAAATCCAATATTGCTTATTGAAAAGGCAATATATAACCGTGTCATCATATATACCTGTCGATAATACTGAAGATGAGCATCCATAACTCCAGTGACAGCCTCCAAAAACTCAAATCTCTTCTTGGCTTCAACATTATGGAGAGCACTAACCTAGAACAGCAGATGAAATGTGTTCTAAAGTTAAGAGCCAAGCTTATATACATTTCATACTATTCAAAGCAAAATATCTTGTTCAACTAAGATTACCAGATTGAAACGAGCTTCCTCCAATGCAGTTCTTGCATTGTGCAAATCCTGGAATCTCTCTCTACCAAATTAGATTGAAAAAATCATGGTAATCCATGACAAGCTAAGAAAATTAATTCATGAATAAAAACGCCAAAGAAAAGCTACATGACCTACCTCTTCTACGATAGTTGCAATATCCATCCTAGTGCTTTTTCTCAATGACAAAAACTTCTCACGTGCCTGTAGCATAAAACCAACGCTGTATTTGTGTTATGATCAAGAGAGATTGGCCAATGAACTTTCAACATATCTAATTTGTTTTGAAAATGCCCTGAATTTCTTCTTTTCAAGTAATGAATTGTATTGCTCAACACTTGTACACATGTAGTAGCCATTATACTGTGCAATTTTTATAAGCAATTGAGAAGCACCTGATCATGTACAATGGAAGCTTTCTCAAAACGCCTTCTAGCTTCCTACAAACATCACTTGAAGCATTAAAAGTGAAAAAGAAATTACAAGTCATCTGAATGCAATAATTATTTTCCTTGAATATAAGAAAATCAACTCCCAGGAGCATTTTCCTTTTTGAAAGTGTTGTCAATTTTGAAACTGAATTCCATCAATGGTAGTCTTTAATTTATTGTCCATATATAGTTTTAACTGATAATGAAAATTAGTTTCAATTTATTAATTTTTCTTATTACACCCATAAAATATACATTCTCCACACTATTAATTATATTTATAAACATTTTAAAAAATTCTGCTACTAATAATGTACCTTTACATCTAGGATATCCACATTTAGCATGTTTAGTAACCGGTCATTCAGCATGTGCTCTGCCTAAGAAGTCACATTAAGTATAGTCAGCTTAGCAATATCAGTTATAACAACTGTTTCTGATATACTAAAAAAACTTTTATAAAAGGGATTTTTCAACAATATTATCTTGTAGTCTAATCCAATTTTGAAAGATGCATAACTAAACAATATGACCCCAGACATATTGTTAACTTTTTTTTGATGAAAAAATATTGTTAACTCATTAAACTCACAACAAAAGCTCAAGTTTTGTAGGTTTAAGTGACCGGAAAGCCACAAGTTTCACCAATGGTCTAACCCAACTCCTTAAAGAATTACATTGCTGAAAGATAAGACTCTGACAACATTAGACAAATCATTACCTGGGACCGAAGAATATCCTTGTATGTACTGATTTCTCTCAAAGCAATAGAAAATTTGGTCATGACAGGTCCTGATAATACCAACTCAAAGTTTATCAAAATTACTAACAAAAAAGAATATAATGTTGTATTAAATATTCAAAGAATGCGTGAGGGTTAAAAAAACAAGGGAATAGATAAAATTATAAACATAGCATGCTCAAGATTAGAATATTTGGAGTATCATTGACACAATATGCAAGGAATTTGAGAAGTTCCTTTAATGGCCTAAACATATCTAGCACAGAACTGGAGTATACATTCAGTAATAATATATGACTTGTGCTCAACCTAAATTTCTCTTGTTCTCTCAGAGCCACCGGCGGATCTATATTGCAATCAAAATGGGCAAATGCACCCTCTCATTTCAATAAAATCAATAGTATTTATCCTAAAATATTATATTTTGTATCCTCTAATTTTATGTATTTGAACCTCCTTACCAATTTACATGTAAGAGTAAGTAAACACACCATCTTATTTTAATAAAATGCAAAAAAATATTATATTTTATACCCTATAATTTTATGTATTTGAACTTTCTTACCAGTTCATATGTAAAAGTAAGTAAATGTACCCTCTTATTTTAATAAATTATAAATATTTATCTTAAAATTATATATTTTGTATCTCTTATCTTCGTGTTTGAATCCAACTATCCCATATATAATAATGATAATTATCAATTTTTATTTTTTTAAATAAATTGTCCCCATTGATCTAGGATCCTAGATCCGCCACTACTCAGAGCCAATATATATTTAACTTAGAAGTAACCTCAAAATACACTAGGCAGCAAGCATATATATGACAAAGAAAATCATTTAGTTAGTATAAGTTTACTATTTGATACAAAAGGAACAAGAGGAAAGAGATCTACAAGACTTACCTCCCAAAGTTACAAATAGAGGATCATTATGTCCTCCTCCAAAATTTTCAAGGGCACTTGCCATTGCAATGTCTCCATCATATGCCTCTCCAAGCCCTTCCCTATCATAATAAATATAAAGTAATTATTTGACACAAATTTATATAATTATTGAATGCCGATAATTAATTAAACTAATTTGTAAAGTTATGTACGCTAGGCATATACAAAATTTCTCTTGAATTATATATTGAGAACTGTTTTGCTGTTGAGACTTAAGGTTTAAGCAAAATCCTCCCACATTTAAAGTTTCAACATGCCCCAAAGGTAAATGAGTTCCAGGATAAAAGTGGAGACTAGCTACAGAGGTATATATATGCCTTCTAAGGAGAGTAATGATTTTTTATTTTTTAATTCGCGGGAATCGAAGATGATGATGCATGCACCCTAGGGTTTAATTGTATGTATAATGTATAAATTTGTCACGCTTCTAAATACTAATATATACCACTACATTCTGAGTTCCTGATATTGAAGTCATCTAAACTTTTTTCAAACTAAAATATATATATATATATATATATATATATATATATATATATATATATATATATATACCACTACGTAACCCCACATCAATTACTAACAGAATATACATGAGATTATGGAGAAAACAGTCTCTAAAGTGCAAGAGTTAAAAAATTAAACAAAAACAATGACATGGAAAACCCACGTGTATTTTCGACATCCTTTGTAAAACTTGAAACATCTCGAGCGTAAAGATTCTGAACTCTCTTCCATGCACTGGAGCTGCATCCACAACCATTCATGATTCACAATTAAGCAACCAATTCGTGTTAAGCACACCACCAAACCAACCATATATATAAAAACACATGACCCTCCTAAACAACAATAAAATGAACCATGCAAATAAAAATTACGTAACAAGAACATAACACAAACGTTCTTTAATATGATTTTTTTTTTCAAAGCACCCCAAAACCGAGAATTAATGACAACAATCTTCAGATCTTGAACGGGAAAAAGAATAAACAGAACAGAACCTGTTGCCGGAACATGGGCGAGTCGTTGAGTTTTGAGAAATTCATTTTTGAAAAATAATGTTTATGAATATTCTCTTTGTTGTTGTTCGTCTTCTTCTTTTTCTTTTGTTTTGCGGGAAAAGTCTACTTCTAATAGTTCAACAAAACAAGATAGATAAAAAGAAGCATAAAGAAAAAGAGACAGTTGTTCGTTTGTTTAGTTTTTTGTTAAAATTAATGTTATTTAGAGAGCGGATTTGAAGGTTGGAAGCTGTGGTTACGAATTTGCATGTCTGTCGCTCAAATCTAAACAAAATTGGCTCTTTTTATTTTCTCTCTCTAGTCAAACCGTGTCACACTTCACAACACAACTAAAATAACACCTGGTTCTAACTTTGGCCGTTTATATATTTTCCTTCAAGACAGGTCATTTTCCAACCAGCTTTTTGGTCTCACCTTTCAAAATATATATATTGTAAAATTTTATTGGTCAACCAATACAAAATCAAGATTAATATGATTTTTAAAATAATTATTATAAAATTTAATAATTTATCATATATGATCATTTATGATTGAATTAATAAAAAAAATAACTATTTATTCAATACTTAAATAACAAGAATAAAATAAAAAACTTAATATTAAAGGGACCTATGTAATAAAATTATAATTTTATAAGGAAGAAAATAATTACATCGTTAAACTTAATTAAAATGACCTGGATTTTTTAATTGATATGTCATTGGAGATTTGGAGGGACAGGGTCGTGGACTGGTAATTTTGAGTCCTGCCACACGCAAAACTCGTTTTGGACACTTTTCTACACACACTTCACATGTTTCCAGAGGCGGACCTATGTATTTCTTAAATTTTCAAGTTAAATTACTCATATACCCTTATTTTTCAAAAAAATTCACAAAATACCCACCCAAGAGAGTGAGAGACCACGCGTTCTGCTCACTGTGCTCTCCTTCCTCTTGAGTCTCGTCCTATACCACGCCGTCCACGCCACGCGTTCTGCTCCTCCTCGCCTCCTTCGCCAGAACCGCCAGTCCGCCACCATCGGCCACAAACTCCGCGCTTCCGCTTCCGTTTCTGCCTTTCTGGGCTTCTGTTCTGGACTCCGAGGCGGCGAGGCAGTGTGTTTCCTCGTCTTTTCTATCGTTTACAATTACGCTTTTTTGAGTGTCCTATTTTTGTTTTTTCTCCCTTTTGCCTTCAATCTGAAAAAAATATAATAAAAATGGAAACAGGTATGTGGGTTTCTTTTATTAAAAAATGTTAATTTGCTGCATGTGTTTTGTGGAGATTGATTGGGATCATTTGTTGAAAGGTTGATGTTAGATTCCCTGGCTTTTATTATTGCTTTGCCTAGGGATAGTTTTTCACCAACCCTATCTATTAACAATTCTAGTTCTAATAGACACACACACACTCACACACAAAGTATATATTTTCAATTGTTATTTTGGTGTTTCTATTGCACTTTACATTCAGTTTATTATCAGCTTGCAAGTAGAATATTTGTTAGACAAGCTATCTGTACGGAAAATTCAAATTTTGGGTAAAATATTATTATTTTTTGGTCCCTGAAATTGGCACCGCTGGTTGATTTGGTCATTAACATTGGAAAAAGCAAATTTAGTCCTTGAATTTAAGGACTATCGGTTAAGTTAGTTCTTGACATGGCGGAAAGATAATTGTTAAGTGTAAACCAGTTTGGCCACTAACTGAATCAGAAACAATATAAGATTTTTATAATTTGAATCCTTTTTTGTTAACCTGCTGAATTCTTATAAATTTTAATTAAACCATGAATAGATTGATTTTCAAAATTGTTAAGTGACTCAAGGTTTAGATTGATTTTCAACAATTAGTAATAGCTATATGTTATTTTGCATCTTAGTCTTTATTCAGTCTATAATTTGTAATATGTATTTTATATATGAATTCTTAGTTTGAGTCCTTATAATTAAACCAGAAATGATTGAGGAAGGAAAGGGATGGTGATATTGTGTTCTCTGCAGAATATCCATTGCTATTGTTGAAAAGTTGATAAGGATCTTTATAGTTAATGTTTAGATTTATTTTACAGGCATATCATGTTATGTTTATAGGAATAAAATCTCCATATTTATTTGTAATTATTACATTCAGCCTATATAAATTTTGTGTAGTTGAGACACACCGTTTCAGCATTGTATGCCTCTGTTTCTCTCTTTCAACAGTTATTTTCTAGTTGTTTCTTGTGTGTTCTTCTGTGTTTGCACCGAATTCATTTTTGCATCATCCTTTCCTTTGCAGCTGCTGCATATCTGAAGTCCATTGATTTCCCACTGCCCGTGCTTCCGTTTCTACACCAATTATATATCAGGTTTGCTAATTCCTTGCCCTTTTTTCACTTGTCATTCTCGCACATTTTCAGCAACCCTTTTGCTTGATTGTGTTAGTTAGTTAGTGGAGTGGAAAATGAAGTTTGGTTTGGACTTTGTTGGAGGTTGGAGTTTGGACACACTTTGTTTATTGTTTGGTGGAAGCTTCATAACTTGTGCCAGCTAACCCCGTTAAATTATTCTTTTGCTGAGAAGTCTTTTCTTTTTTCTTTTTGTGCTTTTCCTTCCTTCCCAATTATTTTAGAACTCTCTTAACTCTGTCTGCTTCATTCCACTTTGGCCCTCACTGGAAAAGTAGTAGTAGGGGTACTTAAATGCCATTTGCCCTTTAGGTTGTTTGAGAGTAAAGATTGATTCTTTTTATTGTTATTATTGTTTTTCTTTCAAATCTATCTGATTCTTTTTATGAAGGAATTCCAAAAAATAAGGCCTAGAAGGATGACATTGTCATTATTTTTCTGGATATGTATTTGAACTTTTGAGTGCCCCCCCTTGATTTATTTTCTGGATCCGCCACTGCGTGTTTCTTCACAATTTAATTTGGAGCATATACCAAAGGTTTCTGATGATTATTTCAGAGTTCATTGTCTCTCTTGAACTTTAATCTTCTCTCTATT
This sequence comes from Glycine tomentella, assembly GCA_007407185.1. NCBI lineage: Eukaryota > Viridiplantae > Streptophyta > Magnoliopsida > Fabales > Fabaceae > Glycine > Glycine tomentella. Next base: position 473,657 of record PYAF01005010.1, read on the forward strand.
CCTAAACATTTTTACAGCATAATTCAAACACATTTGAAGCAAGTGCATGGCATTGAATAGTTGTTTTGGTAAATGCTACTCAAATGTATGTTGGGACATGCATCCTATTCCTGAAGCCAAGGAGAACATGAAAGAATTGAACTTGAATCAGAAAAAAGTGGAGGCTCTTCAGGAGAAGTGGGTTGCAGCAATCTTCATGCACAATGAGGATTACACTCATGCCAGAAACAAGTTACTTAGTGCTCAGCTACTATACCCACAACTTGATAATATTAATCTGATGTTGACCATTTGCAACATTTTACTGTTTGCTTCCAGTTTCAGGCTATCAAACAATGACATTGATTTTCATTGCATTCTTGATTTAATACATCCCTCTGCCACATATTCTGCTGCTATAAATTCTCTCCATGACTTTGTCACCTCAGTAAGTGGTGTAAAAGATGAGTTTCCTGGAGCTGAGTCAGCTCTAGAAATTGTTCAGAGTGCATTGAACATGCTTTCAGATAGAGGAAAGCATCTTCATGATGGTTTTAGGCATGACACAGATCCTATTTCTTCCAATGAGATTGTTTCTGCTTCCACTTCAGAGAGGTGCAGTAATAATAGCTCAGACCCTGATGATGTTCCACTTGAAGAGAGAATTTTGGAAGAATCCATTGAAGAAGATGATATTAGTGAGAATATTTTGTGTGGTGGAAAGTTCTTATCAGCGGATGATTTTGCCACTGGTCAAGTCTGGGCAATTTATTGTGGGGAGGATACCATGCCTCGTCAATATGCTCTAGTAAATAGTGTGGTTTCTGATAGGCAAGTTTGGGTAACAATTTTAGAACATGAACAACTAGTTCGTGAAGATAAGAACAAATGGAGAGAAGATCTACCTGTTGCTTGTGGAACATTTAAACCTGGCAATGGTAATGTTGTGCTTGATATGTCGCAATTCTCGCATTTGCTCAAGTATGAGCAAGGTACAAATAAGCCACATTATATGATTTATCCCCAGGAAGGAGAGGTTTGGGCAATGTACAAGAATTGGAGTAGAAAATGGGAGTACACTGATTATGAAAATTGTCAATATTGGATTGTAGAAATTGTTTCAAATTTCTCTGGAGAAAATGGGATTGAAGTGGCCAAGCTTGAAGAGGTACAGAATTGGTTAACATTTTTCCACAGGCAAAGGCACGAGGGAGTTGATATATCTCGTACAATTTGTGAAACAGAATTGCCAAGTTTTTCTCATCAAGTTGTAGCTTATAGAGTGCCGGGAATTGAAAAGTATGGCATACCTGAGGATAGCTGGCATCTTGAACCCAATGCTATACCAATTCCTAAGCTCAACCAATAATGGTTCAATGCTCCATTTTATCAAGCACCAGGTGACAAGTATCTTAAATGCTGCTTCTAAGATACACTATTGTAGAAACAAATTATGATGTCTTGATTAGGATTTAGATGAAAAGGAATGTAAAGATATGAAACAAGAGATTCCACAAAGACATGGATTTGATTCCCCCTGTTGATGTGAGGACCTTGTTGGTAGATAATCTATACGTACATCTGTCCGCGCTCTTTGATCCTTGAGGTCTACTCTGATCCGGGTGAACTCTTGAACCTAACTCACCTAAATTTTTCATGATTAAAAAAAATATGAAACAAGAGTTACTGCAGAAATTTCCAAGATGAATATACACATACTTTGTCTTGGGAAAAGTTACCAAGAGACATGCTAACCTAGCATTAATGCTCTAGACAAGTTATGTTTTTTTTTTTTATCTAAAATTGTCTCTGCTGATTGCTGGATTTGAGAAACTAATGTAGGTTGCTGAAACGAAATTGGCCAGACCAAGAGGTTTAGTTTTTTGTTGTTGAAGCTTCTGTAGCAACTGTTGAATTGAACATGATCAGGCATACGGGAAAGATCAAATTTAGTTGTTGATTTTTAACGTATAATGGTTTGTGTCAGTATTATCACTGTTTTGTGTAAATTCAATGTATCATTGCAAATATGCCGTAAGAAAATTAATCTTCCTAATCCCGCATCAATAAGTCATATCGATCTATATTTTTTTTGGTGTAAATCGATCTATAGTTTACAAGACTATATATTAATAGTAATAGATATGAAAAAGTAAACGAACGGGGGAAAGAAAATAGTTCCAATCTTTGATACCAAAAATTTCCATGGTACTTTGTAAGATGATGCAATGACATGAAGAGGAGTTTGGTGAAATTAGTTTTAGTTTTAAGAGAAAGCAGTGTATTACATTCAATTCAATTTATGTGAATTTCTTTCATGCGCATACAAAATATTTTTTTAGAATAATAATAAATAAAACAAATATTTTCATAACATAAGAATCAATGAAACCAAGAAGGGAAGGATTTGCTTTTGAGACAACATATATAAAGGCAGAGAAAAAAATAAATTATATATTAAAATAGACAGAAGGCAAAGTTTCACACGTACAAGATTTGCATATTAAAAAATATATATATGATGATGTTTACATTTTCACTTTCACCAATTTGACTTGCCCATGTATTTGCTTGCTAGAATTAACTAACGAGAAAATGGGAAAGCAGTGCAACAAAGTGGCACAGCAATAATAACAATGAACAAATACAGAAGAGTAAATATGCAAAGAGAGAGAAGAAGGTGATGAATTGAACTGTAAAGCAAGGTGGATGATATATGCATGTCACGGGACGACACATGTAAGCTGCATGGATGTTTAATTCAACTTCCCCGTAGCTGAAAAGAAACAAATGATTCAAAGTCTTCAGACCCCTGACTAACCAAGAAAAGTGCCACTATTATAATGCATAATGCTGCTACATGTCATTAATCATTATGGTCCTCAATCTACCATATTTTCTCTATAAGTATACACAACACTAAATCCTTCTCAATTCATCTTCTCTCAACTTTCTCCAACTCACAAGAGATAGGCTCCATCACCACATAACCCTCTTATTTCAACCTTTCATTTTTTTAGTGCTACAGTCAGTCCATACCTTTTTACATTCCTTTGTTCTTAAAGAGAAATGGAGATGTCTATGTGATTATCCATATATACACGCCTCATTCCTTGTTTCTTTACAAAACCATAAAATTTCAAGCAAAAGGTGAATAAAAGAAAAGGGTCAAGTTTAAACCACTTCCGTTTTACTTCTGACAACTATTCACATAGTTTAAACATATTAATACGATTCTAACATGATATTAACAATGATTTTCTCTATTAACAAACAATAAATTTAAATTTCAAATTGTAGATAATTTTGACACTTCTAAGACAATGACCTAAATGGTCTTTCCTTATCCAGAGACTTAACCTTCTATTGTTATCTATGTCCAAGCCGAAGATCAAATTTCAGATCTTAGTTAAGAGACCCATGTCAAACTACATATGTCAATAACTTTTTATTGCCTTTTTTTTAACTTATGTTATATAGTCTTTTGACATTCATATCATATATAACCGGGTTTTTTTCATTCAAATTTGTCACTCTCAATTATAGGGGAGTAAGTATATACGACACTCTCAATTATAAATTAAAATAATATTTAATTTTATTTATTTACTTTTTATGTGTAGAAGAGTCAATCTTGTTTACTTAGTAACATGTAATAGGCCGAGTTAGATTGACTATTTTTAGGCTTGCTAAAAATGACATAGGTTGGATTGACTCACTTTTTGAACAACTACTCATGGTGAGTCTACTTGAATGAATCGAATTAATCCACCTTGACGTCTCCAAAATTTGCATTAGATAATCATTTGAATGTAGGAGATGTCTGTCCCTTTGAACTTAACTAAAATCAAGGTCAGTGTTTAAAAGTAACAATCACTTGGCTTTTGGGAGAAAAATATTCACCACACGCTAACTCGTAACTTGGTCAGATGATGATACAAATTGAAGCCACATTGAATAAGAGCATCATCATTCATCATTGTCTTATTTCTCCATGCAAAGAATTAAACCAATTGAACTGGCGCAATGCTCTTGCTTGCCCATTTTGGTACAATCCATTCTTAATGAAGCCATCACGGTCACCACCATCCAATATCATTAATTTGTACTGCATGGTTCGATATATAATATGATTCTCTCTTCTGGCAGGCTTGTCTTTCATATTTATTTTTACCAAACTTATTCGGATTATGGTTTTGTTTAGGATGGTTCTATTTATTATAGCCAGTTCATTTTTATCATTATATTTCATATTTGTATTAATTATTATGGTCTTTGGAGTATGGATATAGATGCTGGCATTGCAAATTGCAAAGTTGTAAACTCATACATAAACTCTCAAGTACAGGAAATAAAATTGCAATTAAGTCAAGAAAAAAAAAGTAGTGTCATAAATTTTGGTTAGATGTCAATAGAAAAGGGGAGAAGCAATGGACTTTTATTGGCAATGAACTTGATTGAGTCCATACACCTTTAGCCAAACAAACTCTGAACATATTTCTTGTTGCTGACTTACATCAACAACATCAATAACACCTTTAACCCAATTTGTTGCTGGCTTACATGATGTTGGAAATATCTAATCTGATACAATTTCTTATTTTAGTTATTTTTCAGTAGTGCTCCTAGTGGACTTTTAATGCCTAAAACTGAGGATAAAAGTCCTTATTTCCATTGGAGCAAGTTCTACAATTAGATTTTCTGGATCTACTGGTCCTCCCCTCCACACCTTGGGTTCTGGAGGTGACCCTTTAACTTGCCAAACCAATCTCTTCCTCTCCATTTTTGCTCTTTCTTGGTTTGCTGATAAGCTCACTTCAGTTATTTTGTTTATCTGAAATGAACACAAAAGGAATTTAATATGAAACACCTTAGACAATGACATGCTAAATCTGAAACAACTAGCAATTAATAAAGGATTATTAGTTGTGATGTTTTTCTACCTGCTTGTTTGGAAACACCTTTTTAAGTTCTACAGTTGCCTTCACTGAAAGATACTTGCCCTCATCAATCTTGCATTTGGCAAAGAATAAGAATTCAGTGTGTCGAGAAAAAAAGGCTAAAAAGACAATTGAAACAAGGGAATATAAGAAGGGTAAAATCATTTAAGCGTGTAACATTATAACCAAGTAGATAGAAGCTAAAGAGAATATACCTCGTATAAGTGTGCCAGCCGTAGGAGAACTTTTCCATCACCCAGATCCTGCAGAGTTCCAGAAATGGCATAACATTAGCAGTGAACAAAAAATATGTAAATCTTCAACAGTGTCCATTAAGGAGCTAAGCTGAATTAGGAATTTCAACAAATGTCAAAAGACTTAGTTTATCGGTTACACTTTCCAATAGAGGGTGAGGGAGTAGTGAGTACTAAGTAGCATTGAATAAACATATTTTGGACAAATGTTTGGTGAAATGAAAGACATGTACCTGGAGGGTTATTATGGCAACATTATCTGGTAAGTTGTATGAGGAATCTATTGCTGAGAAGGTTGTGACATGAGAATCTCCCCAGTGACCTTCACCCTAGAAAATATGTGAAAATGAACAAACATTCATCAGTGGTAAGTCACAAGTTCAGCTTACTGCAATTTTCAAACACTTCTAACAACCATTCTTTAACCACCTCTGTGAAGGCTAAAAGCAAGGGTGAGTATATCTCCTGACCAAATGATCGACGCCATCTGGCACCCTCTCCTACAGGATCAATTCTGAAATAGTACTTCCCTAGCACCTGCAAAATTTATTGTATATTTGTATATGATCATTGATGAAGGAGCCAGATGAGAAAAAGCCTGTGATCCTTGTCAACCCAAAACTCACATGCTACTTAGATTTACTTACAGTTAACCCAGTGCAGTTGTCATGGATGCAAACTGTTTCATTCAGTGCCTCTGCAACACCTCTGGAATCATCCTCAAGTAACCTCCTATATAAAAGAGAGGGGGGGGGGGGGGGGGGGGGGGGGGGGGGGGGGGGGGGGGGGGGGGGAATGGAGACAGTGAAGTTTGATTGGTAGAATATGGAATGATACACAATGAGCATAAGCAGTTGAGATTGAACAGCATAACAAACCTATGAACCATCAGCTCCAATTGTCCATCTATGATGCTGGAGCCCCCCACAGCTCTATCTACCAATATAGAGAACTCTTTGCTTTTATCTTTCAGGTAAATTCCAAGGTTGATCTGAAACATGAAACTAGATTCCATTAGTCAACGACTTCAAGGACTGTGTCTTTGTGTGTATTAATGTAGCATCTTGTAACAAACATGGTTAAACAAAACATACAGGGTAGTAATTTCCAGCAACAGGTTGATTTACTTCCAAGTGCCAGTCTTCTCTATAGTCTCGAACCTGTAAAGGTATGCATAATTATAAAAACTCATTAGGTTAGGCCTTCATATGGAAAACCATTACTAGAATGCAAATGTTCAACATGTTTGACTCACACGTTCAATGAAATCACGTCCATTGGAATCAGTGTAGAAGGTTTTGTTGCTTGCTAGATTTGTTTTGATCTCAGTTGCAATTTCTTTGCCAACTCGATCATCAATAGGTATAGGTCCAACCTGATGTCAAGAGCTTCATCATGATTATTGGCTCTCAGAGAATAAAATTCTATGTACCAGCATCAGAAAAAAGTTGGGAGAAAAAAATGACTTACAATGAACTCAACTTCAGCATGTTCGTTCCCCTTGTACAGTCTAGTAGTCTGTTCAATTAAGCCATGGTCAAATATTGAACTGTATAAAGCTTTCAATGAGGGATGCTAACCACTAACAAATTCGAGAAGTTTTATTCTTTTCCTAACAATAATTCATGTTATTTATACTTGTGCAAGTATATTAGAACCAATTATGTTTGAAACAATCAAGAAAGTTGAATAGTCTAAACATTTTTCTTTTTTTTTCTTCAAAAAGAAAGAAAGCACCATTTTTTTGTGATGTCTCCTGGTTCCTCTTCAATTGGCTAAGGATACATGAGATAAGTGTGGCTCACTTATGTCGAAACCAAATTAAAAATTTAAAAATATTATCCAAAAATAACATATTTTGTCTTCATAACTTGCACGCAATTTAATTGATCCTACGACATCATACTTTGTAATAACAGTAACAGATTCTGAAGACGGATTTGAAAACTTGTTTAATAGAGAGATCACATTAAAACAAAGTGATCTGGCCAAAAATAACTTGTTTCATACTACCTGGTATATCCATGGACTGATCTTCTGATGCACTTCATGCACAATTGGTCCCCGAAAAACTGTGAGAGGAGACTAAAGTTTTGAAATAAAAACTCGTGAATTTCTTGTTACCACTAAATATTGGTAATTGAACATAAATGTTTAGATAGACAACTTCACCTTCCCGTTGGATTTGATGGGGGTGGGTGAACCATCAGGGCGGAAAATATATGCTCCAGAAGCCTTTTAACAATTCAGAAAATATAAATCAATAGGTTGGCATAAGTAATAATAATTAAACCATCTATTATTCTAATAAAAAGAAGTATCTTATGGAAAGAATAATCAATTCAAATTCTCCGTATATAAGAAAAATGTTATTACCTGAGCAGTTTCTGTTCCATCATTTCCATACCCGGTGTAAAATTTATATGCCTGCTCTAGAGATTCATTGACCTTTCATTGTGAACAGAAATTTAGAATGCATGTCATGTAAAACTTATAGAATACATCCTTAGAAGCACTAACTTATAATGGTATAGATTTTGGCTATACATTGGGATAAATAGTAATGTGCCATCCAAATCACAAACCTTGCTTCTGCTGTTGATATATTGAATAAGTTTCCCGTCCTTCACAGAATAAACTAGGTTCAAGTTTTTTAGGCCCACTGTAATTGTATCACTCTTATTCCATGATTGGTAAGCTGTATCTCTATCTGAAATAGTAGCTGCAATGCAATTGCGAATTTTACAGTTCTGTCTTGTATTTGCATTGATGACAGCACAATTTTCAGGAAGGGAATAACTAATCAAGACTAACCTTCTTTTTTGGCATAGGATACATAGTAAGTGCTAAAACCAAGTGGGGGAACTGTTACTGCAAAAGCAAGCCAGTATTTGGGTTTTACAGTTGGAGACACTCCCAAGTATGCGACAGTGTGGTAGTTTCTTAAACCAAGAAAATCGTCAAGTATTGGCACCAGCTGGGATTGGATGTTTTTCCCACTGGAATCCCGAACAACAACATTTTCATTGACAACCTATGACAGATTTGATAGACGAGCAATGTCAAAACAAAAACAGTGTTTGAGGATAGCCATGTTTTGTCCTTGCAAAATGATTTTTCCATATTAGGTTCAAAACATTCTTCATTCAAGTTGATACACAAGTTAAATAATTCCACAGAACAAGAAAAAATGCATAACAATGCTTCAACTAGAAGGCATCAATTGGCACATAAAAGCTAAGTATCGAAAGTGCTTGTGCATGTAGCAGATAATATTTGTATGGCTCGTAGATTGTTCATAATTTAAGAAGAAAAAGAAAGGAGGCACTGTAGGTGATTGAAGTTGAAAGAAGAAACTCACAGGAATCCTTATGATATCCTCTCTTTTCCATCCTAGAGCATTGTAAACAACAACTACCTACAGGAGGCAATATAATAGGAAAATCTTAGATAAAATTCTTGCGTCCCAATAAGCAATAGATTAGATGAGTAGACGTCATAGATCCTCACCAAGTTTTTCCCATTTGAGAAATCAACTTCTGATGCAGGACAGTAACTTATGTTCAGAAGTGGACACTGCAATGACAAGATAGAAGAAATAAAAGGAGTAAAAATAAAAATCAATGAACAGAACGAAACACAACCAAACCAATACTCAACCTCAGCATCAAGTCTTCATAATTTTGCTTCTTAAAATATGTCAGTATTGTTTCAAAAGTTATGCAACTTTTCAATTCACCTACTGCTTTGATCTTGAAGAAGTTGCATAAGCTTTGTGATGGTTATGAATTGTAAATTCCTGATTTAGTTTAACTGCCTTAACGATTTCTCGTTGTGCACAAAGAATTAATATCAAGAAGGAAAATTCAAAAAAAGAAAATGAAACCTCCTCAAATTTCTGACATAATTTCATTTCCGTAGATGCAAGTGCATAACAACTACTGCTTTAGTCTATTATATGCATCTGCTCCAGTGAGGGATGCATGAAAGACCTCTATATCATTCTACTCTCTCTTTCTCAGAAGCTGTACACATTCTATTCTCGTTGATTTCATAAAAGAAGTTCAAAAGGAAAATTGGTAGCCTAATTCATGAAATATATGCAATTAAGTTTTAGAAAAGAGGCACATGACTTACTCTCATTCAATTTTTGGATTTTCTCTATCAAAAGCGATATTATCAGTGCATAAACATGCATAAGTTCGTGAATTTCTTTGTCATACAAAAGGTAAAAAAGGAAAGGAAAATGGTATGAGTTTAGGGTTCCTAAGTCATTTGTCTCGAATGCTGTGTATCCTACAAAACTGAATTCTGTGATAAATTGTAGTCATCACAAAAAGATTAGCCATATGCCTTAAGATGTTATTTGAATACTAGTAATCAACAGCTTACAGTTGTTGAACTAAGAACATCACTACTTGCCTGTTGAAATTTAATCTGTGGGTTCTTACAACCTGTTTTGGTTGCTCCCTCTGTCAAACAAGCAAGTGATAATGCAACAACTTTCTCAGCCTGAATAAGACATTGAAAAAAAAACATTTTTGAGATTGTAAGTAATAATGTTCAAAGAACAGATATAGACAATTATTATTACCTCTGTATAACCTATTGAAAGTCGTTTAGCATAATCATTAGCAACATGCTGCTTTTCTGTACCAGATACCGCGTCATGATGTTGAGCAATAGCCAAGGCTTCAGCCAAAGAGTCAGTTTTGGGACCTAAGGGATTCTTCCCTTTAAAATATTCCAACTGCCTTGCTGCCTATTTCAAGATTAAAAGAGCAATAAGAGGCCACTTGTAGAATTTTGGTAACATTCCAAAATATTCAAGTAAAATGCTCTCAATCACAACTTTCAGAAACGAAAATGAGCAGCACAGAATACCCCTTAAACCTCTTAGATCATTTCAAATATAATCAATTACTTAATTACTTCAATTAACAGTTAGAAGGTGTACCAAGTAGTAACCACTCATGAATCTGACAAAACCTTTGATTGCTGGCCTGCTTGTAAAATACCCGGTCCAATAGGCATTTACACGATCTGCATACCTAATAAATACATGGTCCAAATATGAAATAACAAGTTAGGAGAACGAAAAAGAATGTTAACATGAAGCTAAATATGAAGTGATTGTCAGTGCCGGCAGTGCAGCCACCCAAATGTTATTTTCAAAATCATGTTGTAGACATAAACCGCAAGTTGCAGCTTCTTCATTAACATGATTTTGAGTTGGTAGCTCATATACTGTATGTCTTGTATTTGGCACTCACGGAAAGAAGTCATCAGTCTTGATTGGCCAGGCCTCATTGGCAGCATGTTTTGCATCAGTATATATTGATGGAGTCGAGTATAAGGCATGAACACGACCATCCTAAATAAGCATTAGTCAGATGGCTAAAATAAGTCAAGTTCGATTTAAATTCATAAGATGGATTATGGAAAATTAGGCAGCCTAAAGAAACATATAAAATGTCAAACTTAGCACGTCAAGGAGTAGAATGTTAGATGGCTAAAATGCAACATTTAAGTAAACAGCAGAAAAAAATTGTCAATTGAGCAGGGAGTTGAAGTAACTTGATTAACGTAGTGAATAAACTTGTCCAATTGCCGAAACCAAGTTTGTGCATATTGGTACTTGAAATCTGTCCCCATTGTCCACATTATATGATTTGTGCGCGTAATATTGGCCTGAAACAGGAAAGCCAGTGGAGTTGTTCACTCAAATCAGTTTCTAAGTGCAACTGACAAGCCTTAAATCATTTTTCATTTGGAGCATTTTTCTATTTTCATTTCTCAGAATTTCAGACACATCAATTATATTTTTATATAGTAGACATTTTAAAAGTGCATTTTAAACCAAGCAAATTGCAGTATGTAGAACCAACCATCCATTCTTAAGATAAATTTCATACCTGTGATATTGCGGCTGCCACAAACTCATTTACTCTTTCAGGGACATTGTAATCAAATAAACTGACATCATCCTTCAAGGGGAAAAAAAAATTTCTTAGCACACTTACAAGAAAAGGTAATTGGCCCTACAGGCTACAGCAATATTTGGCCTAGAATTTACCTGAACAATGGGAGAATCGTCATTTACTTCATAGTAGAAATTACTGGGAGGTTCATAATTCTCAGGGAACGCACCAGAAAATATCTGTATGCATCAACAATTTTAAGGATTCGTACCTAAAAGCCTACTAGGGAGGATGAAGTGAATCCAACAGAATGCAGAATCAATATAAAGTTATAAACATAAACCACTATGGATTACTCACCTGTGATGATGAACCAAGGCTCTTGGAGCCCCGCCACACAACTTCAAGAGTTTTTTCATCTTTTCTCTTGGCTCTGTCTTGGTAATCAATCCGTGCAAAGAATAGAGAGTCAAATCCAACCTATGCCAACAAGAGTTGTGCTTAAGAAACAACTAGAAATGCCATGCAGAAAAGAAAAAGAGACAGAGACAGAGACAGAGACAGATTCAGTTGGTAAATCAACTTAGATGACATTAATCAACTTCCATGTCATGTTTTTCCCTCATCGATATTTGCATATGCTTTAGCAAACGTTACCTCTGCCCCCAACAAGTAGGCCTGCACTGCAGAATGTCCAAATGGGTCAATCTGCCACCCTATTCTCGGAGTCACTCCAAATTCTTCTTTGATAAATTGATGTCCAAGAGTTGTCTGATCAATCATGTCAATGTAATGAGTAGCAGCCTCATCATGCATACAAAAACCACCATTTCTGCAATCCAAAATCTTAGCACTTAACATAATGCCATTGATACTGAATGCTGTTATACTTTAAAGTCGAGCAGACGAGCAATAATCATTAATCAATTTTCAATGACTTCCAAAAAAAAAGTGCTTCATTGAGTAGGTAGGTAGAAAGTGTGAATTTGGAAAAGTAGAATAGTTATGAAACTTTCAAATCCCCACTTTCTACAAAAACTCAACCAAACACACCCTTAAGTCAGAAGGAAGATGAGATAGGTGCATACGTGAACTCCAATTGACCAGAGTTGACCAGCTCCTTTACTATATTCTGGATAGCATCACTTTGCTCCCTCCACCATCGCTGGAAAAATGCCTGCAACGCAAGCAAAGAACATCACATATATGAATTCACTGTCCAAAATTAATGTGTGAGGAAGTAGTTCTTAGAATTTGAATTTGGCACTAACTCAACCCCAAAAATTAACTTGTTAGATGAGTATTGTATTGTCCCTCACTTATTATATTCACTGTTTTGGTCATACCATTAGTCAATGTAGGGTGTGAAGAACACTTGCCTGTTCAACATATATGAACTTGCGATTCTTGTCTGCCAGCAATGCGGTTACCACGGAATCGAGCACGTTTTGAACGCACGCCCCCTGCACTACCCCAACAGTGAAAAACATCACAATTCAAAACCTTTTAATGTAACTAAATTGAGTGAGAGTGTGAGAGTGAGAATGAGAGTGACCTGAATTGAGTTGTTGGAGCCAACATAGTACTGGTCAATGGTCTTCAACCATCCAACATCATCGTGAGTGTGAGGGACCAAGTGAACGTTGAGTTTCCCAGGAACAATGGTTGATGTTGTGTTGTATCTTATATACTTAGATTCTGAGGAAATGACACACATCAACAAGAGTAGTATAAACCATAGTACACAAAAACCAGTGTTCTCCATGGAAGTGACTAGGAGTTTAAGACCAAGCAAGAAGAACACTTTGATTTGATCCAAGTCTAATCCAAAGAGAATTAATGTTATTATTTATTTTTAATAAAGTGGTTATATTATATGGAACTATGGAAGAACTAGCAGGCGGAAGAAACTCCGAAATCTTTGTCGGTTTTTTCTTGTCGTTTAGTTGTGATTCGCCGATTCCTATAAATAGTAGTTTGATTATTGAAAAAAGAGTAATAAAATGTCACTGTCAGTTTAGGATTTCCAAGAGATTACAAAGCTAAAAAAAAAAGAGTAATAATAAGGTTGGACCGTTGGAGTGAGCCTCGTGGAATGCGATCGAACAAGTTATAACGACTGTTTGGCGCTTTCTGCAACTCATTGACTGTCTAACACGTGAGCGGTTACAACTAACAAATATATACTACGGTTAATTAACTGCTCAATTTCATTTTTTACAGCGAAAATGAGCTTTGTACCCCCTAGTTTACAGTTGATAAATATAATTAATTTTGAGTCATGAGTGATTAAAAATAGATAAACTATATTTGTGTTTATCTAGTATAAAATATGTTTTTTAAGCTAATTTGTTAAAATTAATAAAGATGGTAAATGTTTGACCAATATTATATATATATATATATATGAAAAATCATATGTTCAACAAACATATATTATATTTAATGATATCACTTAAATTACTTGTATATTATATTGAATAAATACTATAAATATTATTGGTAAAATTGACTCCCTAAATATTAAATACTATTATATTCATATTATATATATATATATATATTTTTTTTTTTTCAAATGAAATCATGGAATTAAATATTTTGATGTTGCATTTATTAAATATATTTAATGTTCATAA
>PYAF01005010.1:493602-525363 GCA_007407185.1 Glycine tomentella
CTCATTTTATAAATTTTATTCACTATTAATATTATAAAAATATAAATATAAAAATAATTATTTATAATAAAAATAAAGATTTAAAACGGATGAGATTTAGATTGATTCATTGTTATTTTTATATTTTATATAGTTTTTTTTTAGTCATTTTTTTTCTATTTATTATTGGATTCATGTATTACTGATCTTAATTCATTTGAATTAAAAGTGATATTGATGTCGATGTTAAAAAAATAAAAATGATAATTATTTTTTTTCTCTTGCCTGGAGGGAATGTTTAATACTCCCACTAATAAAGATGAGACCAAAGCATTACTATTATTAGTATTAAATACTGTAATGAATCTATATTCTTTTATAATTTATGGTAAAGAGAGGAGTAAAATGCCAAAAAGTTTGTGTTGAATGTGCATAATCAGATTCAAGAATCTATCGAAAAGTAGGTGAATTGGGAAACACAAACACCTCAAAGGGCTGCCAAATGCCAATGCTTCAGTTTCAATTTCAAAAAACGTTTACCACTTCTTACTTCTCGTCATCACTCGTCAGCCACCATTATTTTTTACCGTTGAAGGTTAGTTATTTGTGATTTGCTTATATTAAGTTATTAACTCGGATTCCTAATTCCGGTAGTAAAATACGACGAGTGAATGCACGTCACTTAATTGTGTCATGGATAATAAATTAATAACAACCATGTCAATAACATTTGGATTGTCTTCAATTTTTTTTATTTTCTACAAGTTTCCTCTATGGAGATACTTCAGTTTGAGGTACAGAAAGACACTAAATATAAATACTTTTTTTAAGTAGAAATTTAAATCCTGGTTCATCAAAGTTGTGAGACACTAATCCCTTATACTAAACTCAACCTTGTTAGTGATTATCTTCAATTGCAAAGTGAAAATACTATTTTGTTTCCTTAACTTAAATATATTTTTAATAGTTGAATTTGTAGCTAAACATAAAAAGGAAAAAAAAAAAGGGTTGAAATAGTAATAGACCAATAGTGACTTGCACGCTCCCGTTTGTGGCGCCGATAGTCGCAATGAGTAACTCAGGCATCTTAATACTTGGTCGGGAAATAACTGCAACACCACAGTGGGCCCCACCAAAATGAAGTAGTTTGAGGATTTGATCCAGTCACTGTTCACGTGGGCCTCATTCATAGTACACAAAAGTTTTGAGAGCCTTTGTTTCAACTTACTCTCTACTTTAACAGTTCTGTTCTGTTTAGATTCCAATCCAAACAAACAACCCTGTTTTGTTTTGTTGCAGTTACCTTCCCCGCACAACTCCATTACCAAATCAAACTCATATTTCGATTTTCAACCAAAAGGAATTGAAAGCAGAGGATGTCATGGTTTCAGTTACAAAGGAAAGAAAGAAAAGGGGTGTCAATTAGTACCTTTTTTCTTGTTTGTGGTCCAAATCCAAACTTGTTCATCTTTTCTCCTCTATCCCTGCAATTCTCATCACAATTACAAACCAACCCATTTTTTCACCGCATAGCCCGTGCCATTTTTTAGTTTTAGGAACCTGACAATAGCTTCATTTCACCGCCCTAAACGGCACGTCGCAATCCATTTTGCTACCAAGGACGATCCCTTTCATCTCATCGATCATGTCTCTTAGGAAAACGCATGTCGGCAGCATATGCTTTTCAAAATTACATTTACAATAAAATGTTTTCTAAAAAAATTATCGTAATTAAGGTCTTTGCTCACGGCCTAAGGTGAGAACTCATGATATTCCGCAAGCATCGATTCTTTCGGTCATCTCACCATTAGTCTCACACACTCTTAATTATGTTTGATTTAGAAAAATAAATATGACATATGAAAATTAAAAAAAAGAAAAGAAGATAATTTTGAATATATATATATATATATATATAATAAAATAAAATGATATACTTTATTGTTTGATTTAAAATAAATAAAATAAAAACTAGGCGCGGGCCCAGCGTGCTTTGTAGGCTTGATAAACCATGAAAACCAACGGAAAGAAAAATTGAAAAAAGTAAAAATGAGAGAAAGAAAATAAAATAAATCTACTTAAGACTGAGATTTATCGAAAAGATAAGACAATAAATATCGAAAAATTTACATATTACATTTTATCCTAAAATCTTAATATTCAATTTTATGCATCAACTTTTCTATTTTTATGAATGAACTTTACCTTATTCTTATACTTCAACACAACACACCACCAAATGACACATAAATGAAAAAATGGTGGCTGAACAAATTTTATATATATAATATTGTAAAGTTATTTTGGATGATAAAATGATAAAAATATCTTATAGAAATAATCAATGTTGTGTGAAAGAAGATATTCAGGAGGATAGAATAGACTTTTTAATCAACAAAGTGGGACACACGTCACTCAATCTTATATTTATGTGGTACAAGCCCTATAAAACCTGCGTCTTACATTTTCATCTGCGACAACTAATTTCTATAGTATGTAATAAACACAGTCTTAAAACTTTTCATTCCTCTTCTTCGATAGTATATCATTGAAGCCAAGTTCTTATAAATTTAGTTGTCAACTGAACTATATTTATCTGATATTTTTTTAATAAAATAATATATGCACTAATTGTGATCCAATCATAAAATTATCATCTATGATAAATTTATTGATTATTACAAGTGTCTTTATAATTATTAATTAAAGATAACTATTAAATTCTTAATAAAATATTTGAATGCGCAATACATTCTAAATATTTTGAAATCTTAATTGTAGTGTATTTTATAACTATACTATTTTGCAGCCAGTTTAAAGCACTTGCGACCTTTACAAACCATTCTCTATCCAAAACTCAAATTAGTTTAAGAAGATTCGCTACCCCGCTAATGTAACCATTATGTTTCATGATTGGCCACAAGAGGTAAAAAACTGGCCAATTTTGGCGTATTCATGATTCAAATTTAGTATCTTTAAGCATCTTGTTAATTCTAATTTACTGATGGGTCTAAAACGCACAAACTTTACATCCTTTTGAGATGGGTCTATTACACGACACTTTTTAAAGTCTACAAAGTTATGGAGATGAATTAAGAAATATAATTCACTTTAAAAGATGTTATGTAAATTTTAATTATATTATATTTTTATTGGATAAATGACTATTTTTGTTTTTGGTGTAAATCAGTCCCAATTTCGTTACTTTTCTGTGTGATATTTGTGTTATAGAGGTACTGAGGTCAGCAAGTGCAATAGTTTAATTTCGTTACTTTTCTGGTAATTGGGTGTAGTCGAGCTTCTTGTAATAGCTGATTTTCTGGTTTTGTTTTTTCGTTGGGGTGGTAGGCTGGTAGCTGATTGTTGCAGTACTGCTTCTGTACATAGTTTTTTTTTTTTGGCTGGTCATTTCTTATGGCCATACTCATCCTTTGTTTTATGAAATTTTTGCCTCTTCCAAAAAAAAAAGTCCCAATATAGTTCTTGAAATATCAAACATTTTGATTTAATCCTTAAATATATAAAAAGTGTGACAAT
This sequence comes from Glycine tomentella, assembly GCA_007407185.1. Lineage (NCBI taxonomy): Eukaryota > Viridiplantae > Streptophyta > Magnoliopsida > Fabales > Fabaceae > Glycine > Glycine tomentella. Next base: position 497,119 of record PYAF01005010.1, read on the forward strand.
TACTTTATATTATTTATTTCATGATACTAATTTAATATCAAATTGTATTTTTTAAAAATTAAATTTATATTAATTTTATTTTCAATAATCAATTTGATATTCAATTATAAAATTTAATAACCAATTCAATCTCATGTGAAGTAAGCAAATACATCCTTTATTTTAATAAAATTACAATTTTTTATCTTAAAATTTATATTTTACACTTATTTTTTTGTGTTTGAATTCACTATACTATTTTTCCACTATTTTTATATCTTTATGTTAATATATATGATAATTATTATTGAATAAAATTAAATAGATTGTCCCACAGTCTATATCCGTCACTAATTTAAATATAGATCAAATTTCTATTTATACATCTTGCTCATTGGATATTTATGCTTGACAGTCTATAATTATATGTCCATGCACACACTACAAAGCTTACAATAAAGATTAACAGTACCCATAGAATCAACCTTAGCCTTAAATTTCCAGTTTATTAAATTTTAGACTCAGAGCATCTAATTCTGCCTTTAATAGGTCAAGATTAATTATTGACCTCATACTTTACTTTCTCATTCTCCCCACATTGACTATGACTATAGTTTGACTTTGAAGCCACAACCTCAAGGATGATAATGCTTAATTTCTTCCATTGGCTTGTTCATGAAAGCTCCTCCAATTGCAGAATCTGAAGTCATTATACTTTGGTAGTAATAGTTCAACACTTAAAAGAAGAATTAGATTATGACCGCCCACAATGGATCATACTTCTAAGTAAACCTTGAGCGGTGGTTCACAGTCCAATTCTTTTTTATATTGCTCACATGCTTTATATAGGGATTCTGACAACCCCCTTAGTTGAAATAGGTGTCTTGTTTTCTCATTGCGTTGATCTTCAAGGGTGGAGATAGAACTTTTCCGGTAAACCTTGTTCACACAATGTCCAGTATTCGCACCCTTTGGAGTTGGGAATGATTTTCATCCATGCCTTATCCTTATCCCTAAGAGTGAGAAAGAATAAGTGAAGTTGCAATGCATCACAAGTTCATAATTCAAGGTCTCATAGATTTCCAAGAACCTTTCAATGTGGTAATTGGGGTCTTTTGATGGTGAATCTATCATATCGCCAAATACGTTTTGCTTCAACACATAAATCAAAGTTGATGGAATATTGAATTATTTTGCAATTATATTGGGACAGGCAATATCCCAATTGGCAAATTGCGAGCTATGGGTGCAGAGTAGGCCTTGATCAGCTTGCTTGATTGTTTGTCTTCAGGATTTCTACTACCTTTAGTTCCTATTGCTTTCTTCTTAGCTATTCCTTAACACTTGGTTACTTTACAAGCTCTTTCCTGAAACAAAAACATACCTTAATGTTGTAACAAAATCCTAAACAAAAGAAATTAAACAAAAATATAATAGAATGATACCTAAATCTAACAAAAAAAATGCAAAATATGAGTAAAACATGACACATGAATCTGACATTATCCTCTATATGATTGTGAGTTGGTTATAATATAAGGCTACGTTTGTTATGGAATATGGTACAACACATAACAAATAATTGAGTTACAGGATAATTGTTCATTGTTTGATTAACAATCAACAAAACAAACACAATAATATAAAATATTAAAATATTTGTTTAATATTAATTATCTTAATATGATTTACATTATTATTATTATATTTTATGAGAATTCAAAATATAAAATGCATACAATTAAGCAAGTTAATTAGTTGATAATTTAAATTCAAAATACATATATGATAAGGTTGTTACAACTAATAAATTATATGAATTTAAAAAACATGACATAATAAGGTTGTTGTAATCCAAGTCAAAAAGTTGTCTGATTTTCAACATAAAAAGAAATTGAGTTTTGTCCTGTTTTCATCTAATTAATTTATGTTATCATATCAACTTTTTTTAAAATCAAATAGAAAATAAAAATATTTATCATGTCCAATACCATAAATTTTAGCAAATTAAATAATTCTAAAACATCTAAAATTTGCTATGTCAGAAAAACCTTTTTTTTTCAATAAGCACAGCACCTTGTGAACAAAAATGAAGACAAAATTGTTGGTTAAATTTTTAATTTATATTATGAGTTTCTCTTGATTTTATAATTTTCTATAAATTTTAAGTAGTATAAAGTATGTGTTATAAAAAACGAGTTAGAAAGTGTTGTTAGTACACCTCAAATAATTAAAGCATTTCACCCTCTTGTAATTTTATTTACTATAATTTTAACTTTTGCATAAATAAATTTTATTTAATAGTAATTATATTCAGCATTCCTTCCTATGTTTTTTATTTTCTTTTTCATAAATATTGTACGGCCATGTAGATGAGCAAACCTGATTAATAATGGACCTGAACATGAAGAAACCTTCGACGCCGTTTATTTATATCTATTTTTGGATGAAGTTGAGAAGTGCCGAACAACTGTGTTTTTCTAAGTTATCCAATCAAAGCAATCACGAAATTAAAGCCACCGAAGCATGCAACTAGCAAAAGCTACTAATTGCTGGAAGTTAATTCTAAAATGATACATAGTGTACTAATTGACAATGCTACGAGATTATTCCCCTCCTACCCATAGAGCACAAATATATATATATATATATATATATATATATATATAATTGACAATGTTAATTTATATCTATTATCCATTGTTGTTATAGGCATTCCAAGCAGAGAGAAAGGTGTTGTTGTAACAAAACCCTTGAATTATAGTATCTTCTAACTTATTGTTATGTCATATATATCTGGGCATATAAAAAAAGTTGGGCAGAATATTAGGAATTAGGCATACCGAAATGATGTGTTTGTGTATGTCTCAAATTCTAACAACGTTTGGTGGAGGTCCCCCATTCCATTCAATTCCACTTAGCTTAGGCGCAAAGTAGACACACGTAAAAACTATATATAGAGCCAAAATATAGATGGCCAATTCAAAGTGTTTGGGTTGCATTGCATTGCGCACGTTCACACAAAGCCACATGGCATGAAACTTTGCTGACCACAGAAAAAAAGAGAATGGGTTGGGGTTGGGTGCGGGAGGCAGAAGCATATGTTATGTAAATGCAGCTTCAACATACATATGATATGATATACAAGAAGTGTAAGCAAAATATTTTCTAACACCAAATATTATAAAATCAGGAGAAAAAAACATTAAATGAAAAGTTAGATTCATTTAAAATTTGTGATTTTTAATAAATTTTAACTGAATAATACTAAAGAATATATTCAAAAAAAGTATCTTAAAAAAATGTTACTTATATTTCTCTATGATATACATACTCCTAAGCCCTAACTAGTTAGTTTGCGTTTGGCTTGAAGGTGGTTGCTGTGACAGCGAAAGAGGAACTAACGGTTACATAATACTGAAGACAAGGGCATGAGGGGAAAGGAGAACGGTTCACGTGGAGCCGATGACAGCCTCGCCGTTGGATTTGCACGCTAGATCGTGACACCCGCATGGGCCAATATTAATGGAGCTGCCACTGCCATGACGTGATTGTGATTTATCATTTGCATCAATGGGAACAAACATTTATGCATACACAGACTGTAGTAAATGGTTGTTAACACAAAAGGTTTACTTTTGATGTAAGGTGGTTGTTAATTAATACAGTATTACAAAGAAATTCATATTCCACATATTGTCATTGCTAATTTCTTAAATCAAAATAACCAAACATCATATTTTTATTAAATTATGTAATAAAATGGACAAAATATAGTACTAGTAAATTTTTAGGACTATCTTTTATTCTTTTTTTTCTTCTTAATTTAGGATATCCTTCCATTGAAATCTGATGGCTAATCTTTTGATATATTACTATATTCATTTAATATATTGATTTCTCTTTTTATATGGATTTTTTTCATTCATATAGATTAGAGATAAAATCTTTAATTATACATTTAAGATACAAGATTATCGATCTGTCAATCATGACAGTCCATGTTTATTTTGTAAGATCAAATTTATATATTATTATAAACACTGTTGAATATATAAATTAATATCACGTCACACTTTTTATTATATATTCATTAATCATTAAATAGAATGTAAGTTGAAAGATTTAATTTTAATAATTGAAGCCTTTAAAAAAATAATAATAATTTAAAAGTCTTAAAATTAAATGAAAGAAAAAATAGAATTAGAAGAATAAAAGAATCACATAATTAAAGAAAGATAGGGAAAAGTAAATTGTAACCAATATTTTATCTTAATAATTTTGTCAGTATATACATCTATAATCAAATAAAATAATAACATATTCAAGTTTTGTCCCTATGGAAAAAGTTGTTAATTATTGAATCATTACGGTTTTGCCTAAAGACAAATAAAGTACGACTCACCATACTTGCACTCATGATCTTTCCCTTTTGGCAGTGAAAGTTTATAATTTATGATTGAGCCATGAGTCTCTCTTCCAAGCAAGAACATGTTCCATACTTGGAATAAACCAAGTGATGCCACTCGCTAGAAGTTATGCGATGATATTTCCCCGGCATATGTAAAATGCTTTCTTGCCCCTGCCCAGTGCCCACATACAAGGCCAGTATATGAGATGCCCACTTCCAAAATTGAAGTTTGTAACCAAAGTGTTGTGAGCCATTAGTTGAAGTAGAGATTTTTTGGTGCACTGTGGGATACTAAGTTTCACGTTTTGTGTATTTCCTAGTGCCAAGAGATTTCATTGTTACCAATCACAAAGCTGAGAAGGAGAAGAATGTGATTGGACTTCAATTTCGAATGGTGTGCCTCTGCCATACTCGAAATATTAATTAGGATTAGTGTTATAATTTTATTGGACTAGCGTTAGTAATGTTATTTAACCTATTTCTTTTCACTAATGGGTAGCGGTGAAAATAAGTGGGGTAGAATTAGGCTTTGCTAAGTTTGATCGTGATCTAAGTTAAAAATATATAGTATAAGATTGTTTTATTTATTCTACAAAGGCTTTTTTTAAGGTCTGGGTTTAAACCTTACCTAAATCTTTTTAAGGTCTAGTTTTTGATAATTTATCACTTAGGTAGTGATAAAATTATGTATAATTAAATTTAACTTATTTATATAATATAAACATAATTTTTAAGATTTAATATAACATTCATTATCTTATTTTAAAATATATTTTGCAATGAGACATTTAAATATGACAAATTTATTTTTCAAGAAACTTAATCATAAACTTAATTTGACTTGACTTTTTATGTAGATAAACATGATTAATATTTTAAAAAACTAATAATGTAATATCTTATTAAATTATAACAAATTTAAAATAATAATAATAATACTAACAATAAATAAGTATTTATAATTATTTATAATTTTTTAAAACAAGTAGACTTAGAAGACTTTTTGAATGATCTAAGACCTAATTTGTTTAACTAAATAAATTTTACAACAAATTTTGATCTAGCCTATTTTTTGAAAAGATTTGACCTAATCTAAGTCTAATATAGGCTAGGTCATAGGTATCTGTTGAACGACATGAAATATATTCACCCATACAAATTTGATAACTCATTTTGATTCATACAAATGTATCTTTGGATAATTATTTTAAACATACTTTTAAATGTTAAATATATTTTTGAAAGAATATATTCTTTGTATTTTTTTATATTCTGAATGTAGCTTAAATTGTTAATAAAATCTTAATGCTACTAAGTAGGGGTGGAAATGGGTCATGCCGTCTATCAGGAGTCTTTGACCTGACCTGACTTGTTTATTATAAAGATCAGGTTAATGTTTTTTTAAAAGTATGTTTAAATAAAAAGTTAAGGTTCAAGCTTAACAAAAAGTTTGTTAGGCCCATCAGTCAGATTTATTTATTATTATATATATATATATTAAAATTTAAAAATAATAATTTTTTTAAAAAAAAATATTTTTTCTTATTATGAAGGTGGATGATCAATCACTTTAAAAATCACCTTGAAAATCTCATAAAATAATTATTACATATTTGAAAATATAAGTAAAATGTTGAGACATTTTTTGTTTAAACATTGTTTCTTTAACTTTCCTAAATTGATTTAAAGTGTTTTGTAAAATTAAATTTCCTATTAAAAAATAGGCTTTTTAATAGGCTCGTAGGTCAAATTAGACTTTTAAATAGGTTAAGTCAAATCTAAAAAAAAATCTATAACAAATAAATAGGTCAGACCAAATTTTATGTTTTTAAATCAGATCAAGGTCAAGCCTGACCTACTTCCACCCTTTGAGAAAGATCAAATTTTTTAACTCACTTGACTAAGTCAATCCATTTTGTCCCATTTGTTGGAATGAGTACATGAGATGAGTTAACCCCTTTTGACACCCACAATAAAATATGAAATCCAAATCCAAATTTCCAATGAACTTGTTTTAACCTATTCCTCGTATATGAAACCCACTGATTAGAAATAGGAAGGCCAATAACATCCCGTGATCGATTGAACCATAAATGATGCCAAAAGAGTCAAGTGTGTGAATAAGATATTTGTATATAACCTCACAAACAAACCCACATTAGTATGAAAATAATACAATTGTAACTAGCAGCTGTTGAATTTCAAACTCAGGTTATTGCATTTGAAGCTATAACTGAATGTCTTAGGGTGTGTTTGTTTTATAATTTTTATCGGTATGCATTTTGATATATCATTTTGTGAGAAATAATAAATTGTTACTTCCCTTTAAACGTATGTTTGAAGCTTGTTCAACTAAAACATAAACACACACTTAGAGGTAAAAGGAGGTTTGAGTTAAGATAAGCTGGATTTCATTAGAAAAGTGATAAAAACACACATGACACTCACTCTTTTAGACATCTTCATTTAATGGTTAAAATTTATTGAAAATCATACAATTTTGTGGGTTCTACATGTTATTTAATAAATCTCTTGTAATTTTATAATTTTTGATAAATTTTAATGAACAAAAAATATATTAAAAAATATGTTAAAAAATATTTTACTAACACTTTTTGGTTTCAGTTAAGAATCTCTTAAATTAAAATTTGAGTTAAAGTTACAATTATTTGAAACATTTCCAACAGAAAATTAAAACACTTACTGAGTCTTAAATAAAATCCAACAATATCCTAGTTTTTCACTAAAAAAATGTATCATCATATAAAATAAAAATAAAAAATTGAAGAAAAATCATAGATCACTGAAACACTCCCAAATTTTAAATATCTCAAAACTTATTTATGTATGTTAATATTGGTATATTAAGTTTATTATACTAGCTAGAAGTAATTCTTGTATTTAATATAAAGATGTGGTAGTAATTTGATTGAATTGTGTAATTAATTATAAACAATTTCATAAAATCAATAAATCGGTCTTAGCAAATTACTACCACCACTTTCTTCAGCATAACAATTGGTTGCTATTACCACTTACCAATTGTTTGTTGTTGTAAAAACCAAGATAATTTATCACGTGTTCTCTATCTATATTAGTATGCAATGAAGTCTTTGGTTGCAAGACAACCAGAAAATGCAAGATACTTTTGCTTTTACTTATAGAAGACGCCAAAAAATGGTCAACAAATATAGACATAGATATGAACAATTAGAAGAAACAATTGAACATATATTGACTAACAGATAACCTATGATTTTCTCTTCAATGATTTTAATGCTCTCATAATCTCATCTCAAAGTACATTGAGCTCAAGAAGAGAAAGAAAGATCTTGTAAAAAATTAATATAAAAATGTTTGAAAAAATAATATATATATATATATATATATATATATATATATATATATAAAGATAAACTTTCCTACCTGATCAGATTAGGCAAAAGAAAAGGAAGAAGGAAACAATTTTTCTTGACATCCCAATGGAGCAATGTTTGGTACTCTTTCTTTGAGAGGACAAGATCAAGAATAAATGTGAAAATAAGTCAAGGGCGGTGAGGTCGAAGCTACCATATTACCTTAGTTATTTGTGTTGATAAATAATTGTCTTTTATCCTTATTAGTAATTGGAATTATCATGGGGAATGTTTTGATTAACAAATAATCCAAATGTGTCAATCCCCATTCTTTTGTTAATTTCATTATTTTTATGACTCTAAGCATATTATACATATAAGAATTTTTTTCAAGCAAGAGCAAAGGGTGTAGGGATATATCGAAAGCAAAGAATACATTAATTTCACTAAGTCAAGCGAGACGGATTCTCAATATAGTACGAAAATGTGAATGTATTTTTTTGGAAGATAATTTGATGATACCTTTACATATATTGAAAATAACTTATTTTCAATACATCGTTAATATGAAACAATTTTATATATTAACATATAAAGATATTTTGCAATATCATTTAATAATTATAATATTTTTTGCAGTTTTTTTATAGTCAAACTTATTAAATAATATGACAATATATTAGTAGGCGCAATTATAATGCAATTTCACAATGATAATAATATATCAAAATTAAATTCAAATTATAAAATTAATTTAAATTCAATTTAAAGAATACCACTAAACTTTATAGAATATTTATTAATAAAAGGCACAGGATATTAGGACAAATCCATATATATTAAATTGTAAACTAACATGGAGTACTACTTATCATAAAATGATGTGTACGAAACAAAACAAAAAAATACTTATAAACTGATGAATGAATGAGAGGTTCAGAATAAATTATTGGGCATGTGGTTGGGTAAACGAGCAAAATGTGCAACTGATTGATTGGGGAAAATGGCAAGTACATGAGCTGAGACTAGCCACATACTCCACCCAAAGGAAGGAGAGAGGCAACATCGCAGTATTAAATTTGTCCCTTGATTGGACTATAACAAAACATACTTAAAGATAGAGATAATCAAACCAATAATTTTTGGAATGGAGCTGAGGAAGGATCTTATCCCAAATGCTAATTTATATATTGTATTTAAAATTGATCGAAATTAAGGGGTGTGCCTTATCTAAAACTTCTGATAAATTTCCATACTCAATAAACACTTAATTATGGAAGTATTTGTAAATGGTTTGAATCTCCGATTAATTTACTTAAAACAGTTCCTTTCTATCAGTTTATTAATTATATAAATTCTATATTGTCTCTTAATATAGCAGTTAACCTTCTTTTTCTTTTGTACAAACCAGTTAATCTTTAAATATTAGTTATCTTATCCTATATAATAAAAATTAATTCTCGACTTTTTTTTAGAAGAAATTCTCGAGTTAAAACTAAACACGCAATTTTGTATTATTTAATCAAACTTATTTAAAATAATAAAAGAAACTATTGATTATATGTGTTTAAAATTATATTTTATACTGTTTTTTGGTCAATTGTGATTCAGGACCACTTCACTTCACTTGAGGGGCATGCTTTCTATGTTAAGATTCCAAAATATTCCAACAGCAAATCTCTCCTTAAGAGCCTGTGTTTTAAGGATATAGCTAAAAGTTAAAACGCAAAACCTATCTAATAATCTACGCTCATAACTGCCTTAAGTATGCTATTTTTCTAGCTATTATTATGTTGGAATACATATTAATAATCTGAACGTGGAGGCCACTAAAAGGTAACAGTAATACCGTTCAGCCAAGAGATACAAGAAAGGAAAATTAAGTTTAGAATGACACATTTTAGATATGAATTATTTGTATTCTCAAATCAATATTTTTTTTAAAATAAAATAAAGAGTAGTATGATAAGTTTGATTTTTTATAATAATAATTATCTTAAAAATTAGATAAACAATAGTTTTAAATTAGTTGACAATGTAATTTTTATTATACTAATAGTGCATGCAAATTAAATTTATTTTTAAAATACTTTATTTTCTCTTGATTATTGTTGAGATTGTAACCCCGATCGAATCACACTAGAATAAGAGAGATTCATAAGCTGTATAAGTATGAAATTGTATAGATAAAGACGACTTAAAAGAATTAATTTGTACTACTTATATTAATAAGATGCATATACTTTTTCAGTAGCCTATTATTTAAGAACTCCACATTTAAACATGTTTTGCTTTGAGTAGTTATAGAATGAATGACTTTTTATGAAGTTTCCTGAAAAGTGTGTGATTGAAGACAAAACGCGTTGAAAAGTCTCGTATTGATTTGTGAGAACATTTATTGATCCTAAAAGTAGCTAGAGCTAATTATCAAAGTATCTGACCAATGGAGAGTTCTAACCAACGAGGAGTTGAGTGAAGAGTCACCGTGTGAAATGTCGTTGTGTGAGAATTGCTAAGAAGTAAAAAATTAAGGATGTTAAAATTGGTATCAGAGCAAATCTTCCTTCCAATATGCTGTGGTTCGACGACAAACCAGGCAAAAGCTGATGGACATGTAACACTCCGATCAAATCACACCAAAATGATAGGGATAGAAGTTATGTAGGAATGAGATTGTACAGTTAAAGATGACTTAAATGAATTAATTTGTATTACCTATACCAACAAGATGCATCTACTTTTCGATAATCTATTACTTAAGAATTTCACATTTAAAGGTGTTTGGCTTAGAATAGTTATGAGATGAGTGATTTTTTGAAAAGTTTATCAGAAAGCGTGTGAATGATAACAAAACACGTTAAAAAGTCTCGTGTTGGTTTGTAAGGACAGTCATTGGTCCTAGAAGCAACCAGAGTTGATTATCGAAGTCTTGGAAAATACTATCTACCTAATATGAGAATCGCCAAAAAATTGAAAATCAAGAATGTTACCGAAATTATGGATAGCTTAGACCACCTAATAATTTTTCCTTAACCAGGTGTTAGTTGGTTGCTCTATAACCGTCTACCAACGGATGAAAATCTAAAACGAAGAGGTTGTTTGGTTGTCTCCATGTGTGGCCTTTGTGAGAATGGACTCTTGATCATTTATTCCTTTTGTGCCACTTTGTTTTCTCGATCTAGAGCTTACTGCAATCTGCCTTAAGGTGCCCTTTTAATTTACTATGTTTCCTCCATTATAAAGTCCATGAAGAAATCCTGAAGCAACCAACTCACTTATGCCACAATTTAATCTCCACTTAGCTATCAATCTCATCATTTTCGGGGCTAATTTGGCTGGTCTTTTTTCTCAAAGGCCACATGGCTAATTCCATGATCGAATTTCAGATTATAAAGTTTTTGTGTTATCATTCAACCCTCTAAACAACAACATATCAAGCAGGTTCAGTTGGACGCTCCCAAGGAAGGGACTTACTATAAAAATATTTTATGAAAATAATTAATTTGGATTAATTTTAATTATGATTTGTTGGATCAAATAATAAATTAATAGACAATTAATAAAAACTTAATTTAATAGTGTTTTACTAATAATAATGATAATTTAATTCCTAACCATATATGAATAATAATTTAAATTCCAACCATATCCAAATAGTTAAATGCGTCTACTATTTGAATTATTTCCTTTAAGCCTAGACATAACTGTTACCTCTTCATATTAAGATTAAGATACAAAAAACTAATTGTTTAATAAAAAGAATTTGTCAAAAAAGAAGAAAAAAAATTCTAACAAGATAGGCAAATTTTATCTCAAAAAATCTACGGGTTACAAATGAGAAGAAAAAAAATTGCATTGAGATATATATTTATATACAGCTGAATATTAAACTTTACCAGTAATTTTGTAATGATATAAATTTTTTAAAAAAAATACTGTATAGAAAGGAAAATATATCTTTTCTTATTATATCATACAATATACTTTTTGAATGAAAATATTTTTTAATATTTTCCTTTAACTAAGTTGGAAAAATCATTAATATATTACATAGCTATTCAGGAAAAACTGTTTAGCTTTTCTTTAAAAGGTTAGTAATTTATTTCCATTGTTTTTAGAGATAAAATTATAATTAATAAATTAAAACTGAAAGCATTAATAAATTAAAATTTTCTAAATAATTAAATGCGTTTGTTCTTAGATAGTATTCTCATTACCAAATATTTTAAGGACACCAATGAAGTAAATGTATTTAATAATTACTTTAAAAGTAAATATTTGTTTAATTTACAATAATATTTTTTTGACTAAATTCCTAATATGTTAAAAGAAATATTTTGATTTAATATTTTTCTATTTAATCATGGACTAATAAATTTTCTTATGTGCATTGGTAGTAACGAGGATCGAACCATGCATCTACTATAACCCCCTGGTATTAGATGCCCTAGTGAATTGGACTAATAATTTAAGCCATATTCACTAGTAAATAAAATAAACTTATTATATACATTTTTTGTTGAAACTTATTATATGTTGAAAATAATAAATCACATGTGAGTAAATACAACAACAGTTTACTTTAAAGATAAAATTTTATCTTTTGAATACAAGTCAATCATGAGAATCTATTTAAAACATTTGTATAACCACCACATGCATAATACCATTATGTATTTTGGGATTTTGTGATGCACAATATTACAATAACTACACATTTAAATAACTGTGGAATTTTAAAAATTAAACAACAAATATTTTTCAGTTTACTCTTTAAAATACTAAGTTTTTATTTGAAACTAGGAAAATAAAATATGAAGCACTTAGATCAATTAATATGCGTTATTTCAATTTATCCAATAATATTAAATTTAAATCTTAAATATGTAATTATATGAAAAAATTTATAAGATTTGAGCAAGTGTATTTTTTTTTAAGAAGCAAGTTTTTCATCTTGTATTTTTTCTTTCCTTTTGAAAATAAAGTATTTTTATAATTGGATTTCAAAAACTTTGAAACTAATTCATAAAGACATAAAGATTATCAAAGTAATTTTATCTCAGACATTTTCCATACAACATAGCCGGAAAACCGAATTCTACCTCTCACATATGACACATGTGATCAATACCCAAAAACTGGAAAATAAAATAAATCACTAGTAATTCACAATAAACATAGGTATGTGTGCAGATAAATTATTACATTTGTTGATATTCAAACAACACTAAAAAAAAAAAAGAAACAATTTCCTTTGGAATAAAGACAAGAAAAACTAAACAGTTTCATCATTTGAATGTAACAAACCTGACACCTAATATTATAGTAATAATATATTAATCTCTTTTATATATTTTTAAAATGCAGATATTAAATTTATTTGAAACCATTATCTCAGAAGAAACATTCATGGAATTTTTTTAAAGCAAAATACTGAAAAGGTAACTGTAATAAAAGTATCCATTAGTGAATAGAATTATATACAAAATTCTCAAACAAAATTTTACAAGAAAAACTAATAAATAAATAAAGAGAAGAGTAATTTATAAAATTAATCTTATTAAATAGATGAAAAAGAGTAATATTAATATTAGATTTTAAATTAAAATGATATTTGTTAGAGATATTGGTAAAAAATAAAATTAACATTATATTGAAAAAGTTAAATATGAAATTTATTTTAGGATAATTCTTTTTCTCAAATAAGACCCTTATTTTAGGATGATTAAAGAATTTTTCACCGTAAAAAAAAACAATTTTAAAATTTGAAGCTGCTTATTATTACAAACCACACTATCTCTCCGCGTATTTATTCTCCCTCCTCATTTCTAGTTCTCATTTTTAATTATTATTGTTTTTTTATTTAATTTTTTGTTTTTGTTTTCAAAGCCAACTAACACCCTTTTCCTTTCTCTTTCTCTGTCAGAAGACCTCTGTTGTTGTTGCGTTGTCCGTTTTTTTCTTCTTCTCTCCAAACCAGAGAGCGACCGCCGGCGAGCCTCACCTCGCCGGAAATTCGCTCTTCTTCGCCGGAACCTCCATTTTCCCCGATTTCATCTTCCAATTGCGCTTTCTTTGTTTCTTCCCACCGGCTCCTTCAAGAGGAGCCTTTCCACGCAATAACTTTTTTGCTTTTTTTCGTTTTCTGAGCGCCTGAGATTGCAATGCAGAGTGAAGGAGGTTCCTGTTGCGGCAAGAAGCGTGGGATCTCTCGTTTCTGAAATTCCTATGCTTTGGAGCGTTTGAGAGATTCGTTTTTTTGTCTCTTTCTCTTTGTTCTGGATGAGGAGCGTGCTGAATTTTTTCGAGGAGAAGTTTTTGTGCTAGCGAGGGTGTGTTGAAATTCAGAAGGTGCGAATTTGTTTCGCTATCTTGAGAGAAAAAAAAATGTACTCATTATGGTCTGTGTTTATGTGTCTGTTTCTTTATGTTTTTTCTTCTGGTTAAATGGTTTTTTCTCTTTGGTGGCAGTGGTTTTTATGAGTTTATGGTGAGATGAGAATCTCTCTGGTGTTCATGTTTTTGATCTGCTGGTGTTTCAGATTATGGCCTCTCTGAAATTTTGTTTTTTTCCCTCTCTTGATCTGTTAATGTTTGAGGCTTTCCCTGTGAAATTCACTCTCCATCTGTGTAATTTTGTGATAGAACCAAGGTGGAATGTCATAAATTTAAGCTAAATGTGTTTTTTGGTTTTGATAAAAAGGTAGAGCTTGTTTAATGGGAATTTTTTTTTTTTTTTAATTTCCATGAACGGTTTTTGTTTTTAATTTTCTAAGTTTTTTTGTTAAGCAAATGGCCTAATAATCGCGTATTAGGTCGTTGGTAGGTAAGCAACGAGCTTTTTTCTTCTTCTAATACCATCCTTCCTTCTGGTAATGTTTAGTTGAAGATGCAACTATTTGTGGCTTTGTCTTCCAATTTCCACTATTCTTTTTGAATTTTGCAATGGAATAATTGGAATTGCTTTGGTAGGGTTTTCATTTGTCCATTTTTTTCTCACTCTTTTTCTTTTTTGTGGTGGTGCTGATGATAGTAAAGTTCTAATTGTTATGATAGATGATATTTTTCTGGGTCTGAATTATTCTTTCTGCCAGTAGCAGTTGTTTATGGTGTGAATTGCCATGTTCATTGTTGTCAGTCCTTTCCCTTGTCGAGCGAATGACCTTGAATTTCCCGCAGATGTCACGGGATAGAGCCTGACGAAAACTCAAGGAGGGCGGTTTTCGGTATTTTCAGGATAAGCTGCAGGATGCCTTCTGAAATCATGGAGAAGAGGGGTGCTTCTGCCTCATCTCGTTTCTTGGATGACATTTCCTATATTTCTGAGGTAGTTATTAATGTAACTGCCTCATCATGGTTTGTTCAAATTTATCATGTGACCTCAAGAAGTTAATTATTATTCTAACTGTCTTATATAATGTTTTTTTTTAATGATTATCAGTTCCAAGAACATTTTACAGCCTAAGACTTCAGTTTTCTTAGTCATTTTGTTAGTCATTTTATAGCCTTTCTGATAATTGGTTTTCCAAACATGTGTTAAACTTTTATGGGCAGAAGAATACTGGATTACGAAAGCCAAAATCTATTCATGACCATTTTCTACAAGGTGAGTCCAATCAACTAATTATTATTTGTTCAAAACGGTTATATATCTTGTGCTGATTTACCTCAATTGCATCATTAATACCCCAAATAGATTCACTAACAAATAGTTAAGATTCAGACCTCGAGTGAACTGTTTTACACTCCAGTTTAGAAATTCGCTAGTAGCTATCATTGAGTTTGAGCATGTAAACTTTTTGAAGAATCTTTCCTTATATCTTTCTGTATACCTTACTTGAACCTATGTGATATCTCTCAGGTCTCAACTGAAATGCGGTTGTATATTTCAAAGCAATATTTCTCTCATTTTTTGTTCCATTTTTTTTATAAATGTTAATTTGCTTTCACAATTAATGATTGCCAATGTTGCTAACAAGTATCCTTAATACGAGTAATTATCTTAAATTCTAAACCTGGTATATTTATCTCACTTTATGGTGATTGGGCATAATACTTGCTGATTTGTCTTTTTTAGCCCATACACTTCTCACTTTCTGCTGAAAACAATATGTAATTTTTATTTTGCTTATAGAATAATGAATACCACTAATCAACGTTGTAAATTGACATCATCTAAAATCAATGTTTGTTTCTGTTTGTGGTGACAATCTAAATGCTGCAAACCTATATAAGTTAATGTTTTATAGTGAATGTATAAATTCAATACCTTGTTCTCGCAACATGTTGATTTTGATTTCATGCATTTAGATGCTGTGCTCTGCTGGACTGGAGCTTATGTATGATATTGGTATAAATAAATACTATTAAAATTTGCTATTTATTTTAATCGTACTAATTTTGAATGCAGTAACATCTTTGTGTATCCATATTTATGTTTCTTTACTTGTATTCCATTAATAAGCAGTTAATCTGCTGAACATGTAACTAATTTCCAGATAAAGTAATTTCTATATTCGAATTTTCAGGGAAGAGTGAAATGGCGGCATCACCTGGCATCATTTTTAATACTTCGTCACCCCTTGAAACAAATGCAAAAACAGGCTTGTCAATGTCTCAGACTACTCTATCTCGGGAAATTACAGAAGACCTACATTTTGGCAGAGAAGCAGGCAATATAGATATGCTGAGGGATTCCACCACAGAATCATTGAATTATCACAAGAGATCATGGTCTAATGTGCATAGGCAGCCAGCATCTGGCTCATATGGTCTAATTGGGAGCAAGATTGTCACCAATGCTGCCTCACGTGAAAGCAGTCTGTTTTCAAGCTCGCTGTCTGACATGTTTAGCCAAAAGTGTAAGAATTTGTTTCATGAATGTTAAAGATAGTCGCATGCATGTATTATGGGTATTGTAGCATAATCAAGTTCTGGTTGCTTTTACTCTTCCTAATATTTTAGATGGGAGTTTCTATTGCATTCCATTTGCCTGTGTATTGTCATTTGCAATTTAGCATAGAAGAATATATGCTTGTTATCTTTTGTAATGTAGCAGGACAATCCTTTCACCAAACCCACCACCAAAAATATGAAACTTAGAAAAGTTATCTATTTGTTTTAGGTTTTGTGATTATACTTTAGTTCTGTTGATATGCTCATGTGTCACTGTGTGTGTATATGTATATCTTAATGCAGTGAGGTTATTGGGGAATGGAGTGCTGTCTGGTCAACCCATTACTGTTGGTTCCTTTCCTGATGAAGAACCGTACAAATCACTTGAAGAAATTGAGGCTGAAACTATTGGAAATCTCCTTCCTGATG
This sequence comes from Glycine tomentella, assembly GCA_007407185.1. NCBI lineage: Eukaryota > Viridiplantae > Streptophyta > Magnoliopsida > Fabales > Fabaceae > Glycine > Glycine tomentella. The sequence goes on from PYAF01005010.1 coordinate 514,189, forward strand.
AAGATGACCTGTTTTCTGGAGTCACTGATGAGTTAGGCTTCAGTACTGGCACTAGAATGAATGATGATTTTGAAGATTTTGATTTGTTCAGCAGCAGTGGAGGCATGGAATTGGAAGGAGATGAACATCTAATTTCCGGAAAAAGAACCAGTTGCGGGGATGAAGATCCTGATTACTTTGGAATTTCTAAAGGAAAAATTCCTTTTGGTGAACAATCTTCTAGAACACTTTTTGTTAGAAACATCAATAGCAATGTAGAAGATTCTGAGCTAAAGGCTCTCTTTGAGGTGAACCTTTATTCTTTTATTCTGGCGGATGCTATCTTAGAATTTTCATGAAGCATTTCATACCACTAATAATGGCATGTAAACGGACTATTTTGTTTGTTCCAGCAATATGGAGATATCCGAACCATATATACTGCCTGCAAGCATCGTGGATTTGTTATGATTTCTTATTATGATCTAAGGGCAGCACAAAATGCAATGAAAGCACTTCAAAATAGGCCATTGAGATCTAGGAAACTTGATATACATTATTCAATTCCAAAGGTATCATTTTAATAACTTCTCATGTATGCATAATTCCTTTTCCCTTGCTGTCATTTGGATAAAGTTGTTATTATTATTATTATTCATCTTATCATCTTTTATTATTACCGCCATATGTTTTGCTTGTTTAATTGCCTGCATGCCTGTTTTTATGCTTTTCTTATAGATATATCTTGATTTGATGACATATCAGGGCAATGCTCCAGAGAAGGATATTGGTCATGGTACACTGATGATATCCGATCTTGATTCATCTGTTCTGAATGATGAACTAAAAAAGATTTTTGGGTTTTATGGAGAAATTAGAGAAGTAAGTTGTTCTTGTTGGTTTTCATCCAATTTTGGTGTTTGTGTTTTAAAATAATACAAGCATTCTTAAATATTGTCTCTGTAATTGCAGATCTATGAAAATCCACAACTGAATCATGTCAAATTTATTGAATTTTATGATGTCCGGGCTGCAGAAGCTTCTCTTCGTGCATTGAATGGGATCTGCTTTGCTGGGAAGCACATTAAGCTTGAACCTGGTCTTCCCAAGATTGTGACATGGTTGCTGCTACCACTTCTTTTTTATTTTTAATTTAATTTTTCTCTTTTTTTATATTAACTTTTGCAACTGTTTTCTACTTTTTAAATGTGCAAATCTTAAAATATTGTCTTGTAAATGAAGTCTTTATTTTGGATCTTCATATTTATTCTCACCACTTTTAATAGTATTCTCACTTTTTAGAGGTTGATAGAGTGTCAAGTTATCATTTATCAACCACCTTGATGGAAAAATTACATCTTGACAATTATGCAAACCTTGCTTTTGTAGTATGATGCAGCAGTCACAGAAGGGAAAAGATGAACCTGATCTTGGTCGTAGTTTGAGTGACAACATATCCTTAAGGCATAAAGGTATGATTTTTGTCTGCTTTCACTTGTCTTTTCCTCACAAAGCTAAAATGTTCTTGGTCTCACTAGTGACTAGACATAATTTACAGTAGGAGTGTCATCTGGATTTATTGCATCTGGTGTCGGCTCGGAAAATGGATATAATCAGGGATTTCGTTCTGAAACACAGCTACCTGCTTTTATGGATAACTCACTGTTTCATGTGAATTCTAGCATTCACAAGACCACAAGAGGGGCATCTGCTGGAAAAGTATCTGGTGTTTTTGAGACCAGTAATGCTATTGATGCAATGAAATTTGCATCCATGTCGAGGTTCCATCCTCATTCTTTACCTGAATATCGTGAAAGTTTAGCTAATGGCAATCCTTACAACTTTTCAAGTGCCATTAACATGGCTGCCAATATTGGAACTGGATCGACGGAATCATCTGACAGCAGGCACATTCAGGGAATGAGCTCAACTGGGACCCTAGCAGAGTTTAATGCAGCAGGTAAATTTAATGTGCTAAGAAAGCCTCGTGTATAAGCTTCCTTTATTTGCAACAGTTTTGAAATGTTTCCTTGTCTATAGAAAATTGTGATAAGGGATCAATTTGTTGCAAAGGTTGAACTTATTGTTCACTTTAAGTGGCATCCAAGGAGTTTAAAACCTTATAATAATGAGCTTGATTGTTAATTTTAATGATGATGCTGGCCTAGGGTTTTCAATATTTTCATTCTTCTAATCACACCCAAAAATAATAATTGTTGTTTAAGAGCCAAACTATTGATCTAGATGATTTTAGACTTGCCAGTCTGAGTATCTGAAATTTAAGTATTTCAAATTGAATATTGGTCTTGAAGTCAGTTTTTCTACCAGCTTGTAAGTGGTAGAAGGTGCTGGGAAATTGTAGGCTGAAGCGATATCTAATAGGGATTTAATAATTTTATATTTGAATGCTGGTATGTGAATTTTTTGTTTGATTTTGGACCTTCAGGAATTGGAAACCGCCCCCATCATGGACTTTATCATATGTGGAATGGATCCAACTTGCATCAGCAACCTCCTTCAAATGCCATGCTTTGGCAGAAAACACCATCCTTTGTTAATGGTGCTTGTTCTCCAGGTCTTCCACAGATACCCAGCTTTCCTAGAACACCGCCTCATGTGCTTAGAGCATCACATATAGACCATCAAGTGGGATCCGCGCCAGTTGTTACAGCCTCACCCTGGGATAGACAACATTCTTTCTTGGGAGAGTCACCTGATGCATCTGGTTTTAGATTGGGTTCTGTTGGAAGTCCAGGCTTTCATGGTAGCTGGCAGTTGCATCCTTCTGCTTCTCACAATATATTTTCTCATGTTGGTGGGAATGGTACAGAATTGACGTCAAATGCTGGGCAGAGCTCTCCTAAGCAGTTGTCACATGTTTTTCCTGGGAGACTTCCCATGACTTTGGTTTCTAAAAACCTCTATTCTCGTAGAAGTGAACCAAACACTAACAACAATGCTGACAAAAAACAGTATGTACTTGACCTAGGCCGCATTTTGCGTGGGGATGACAACCGGACAACACTCATGATAAAAAATATTCCCAATAAGTATGCCAATTATCTCCATATCTTTTTTGTGCATTGTTGCTGCTTATGCTGTTATCTTCTCATCCTTAATTTACCAAAGAATGTGATTATTAGTTACATAGGCAATTGCTTATTTGGCTTGTACCCTTTTCATGTTGGTGCATTAACCATACAAATGCCCTCTCTCTTTTGCTTGCTTACATGCCTAAATAGCATATACTTTTTACATTGATCAAATGGTTTTCCATAACAGATTTTACAAATTTTGAATAATTTTTACAGAGATTAAAATATGCAAATTCTTTTGCACTGGTCCTTTGATTTGTCTCTTTTTTATTTATATTTGTTTAAATATTTTTGGCAGGTATACTTCAAAGATGCTTCTTGTTGCCATAGATGAGCAATGTCGAGGAACTTATGATTTTCTGTATTTGCCAATTGATTTCAAGGCAAGTATTTATTTGGACTTGCTAGTTGCTTGATTCTTTACTTAAATGAAGCAATCATAAATGTGTTTCTAAGTCAATTATACAAATGGTTGCAGAACAAATGTAATGTTGGCTATGCATTCATCAATATGATCGATCCTGGACAAATTATTCCATTCCACCAGGTTAGTTGGAAATCCTTATGTAATACTAATTTGATATAATTATCTCTGATCTGAATTCTGAGTTCATCTGATTCTTTTTTTTTCTAAGAGTTTATATACCTAATAATTGAGGAATATTGCACAGGCTTTTCATGGGAAAAAATGGGAGAAATTCAACAGTGAAAAGGTAGCAGTACTCGCCTATGCTCGAATTCAAGGAAAATCTGCTCTTATAGCTCATTTTCAGAATTCAAGCCTGATGAATGAAGATAAACGTTGCCGCCCTATTCTCTTCCATACAGATGGCCCAAATGCTGGTGATCCGGTAAATCAGCTTGTTCTTTAGATGTAACTATTATGCTTTTGCTAACTACAATGTATTATGGAACTACTATATCAGCTTGTTCTTTAGTTGTAACTATTTTCCTTTTGCTAACTACATTACTACAGTGTATTATGGAACTACTGTAGTACCAGACTACTAATATTCCTCTCATTGATATTTTGTTCCAGAGATCTGGTTTTACTGATGTTTACATTAATGTTTTTTGCTGATGCAAGTAAAGTGGGAGTTAGTTACAGGCTTTCTCACTTGAAAACTTTATGCCTGATATTTAATATTAACATGCATTGGGTGTGGCAAGAAAGAGTTTCTTGAAGGAATATTTCCCTGATGATTATTTGACTTGCACATAACAACTAAAGCATTATGTTTTTTACTTGAATTGGTATTAATGGCTACAAAATGCAATCTATCATTGTGATTTTAACTGTTTCTAGCATTGCATGCATTTAACAAACTGGGCTTTCCATTAAAAGAACATGTAGGCTTGCAACCTGATTGTACTATTGGTACCTGGCTTTTATATATACCAAGGCAAAATTAACCTTATCTGTTTCTGCAGGAGCCTTTCCCCTTGGGTAACAATATTAGAGTGAGGCCTGGAAAAATTCGCATGAATGGTAATGAGGAGAATCGCAGCCAAGGGAATCCTTCATCTTTGGCAAGTGGAGAAGAGTCTGCAAATGGAACAGAATCTACATCGAGCTCTTCAAAAAGTTCTGACTGATTTAGCATCATGATCTAACAGTTCAATGTTGCATGTGATGTCATCTCCAAGACTGTACATTTACATTTTCTTTTTGTTCGATCGAGCCAGAGAGGAGTTGGAGCCAGTAGGAAAGGGGGCTCAAAAAAATTTTCCTTTAGGAGCCTTGCAAGAGTTTTTGGAAGTTGAAGTACATAACCAGAATGAAGTAACTGATTCTATTGTTTTTCGTTTTTTTTTCTAAAATTTTGCATAGAGTACTGCTACCATCTTACAACTTTAGAGAATGGCTTAACTGAAGCTTAAAATTTTGGCTAGCTGTGAATGGACAAATGACAATTTGCAGTTTCCTTGAGATAATGTGCATCATTGCGGGTTTCAAGGGTTCTTTGCTGATTTTGTTTTCATGGTTATCTTTGTTGTTCATATGTAATTTTGTTTCCTTATATTCCCGGGCATTGGTGTCCTTATGAGATTTATTGTCCATATACTGGATTGTTGAGGAAAGACATTTGAATGGAACATTTTCTTCGGTGGTAGTAGTTCAGATATTTCTGTTTCGCTTGTTATTTCCGTATTCTTATGTCAGTGCTTATACACCTGTTATGCATGTCAGGGTTATAATCATTGATTAGAAAAATGATTAATTCAGGCTTAGTTATATGCCACTAGCAAATGATGTTTGATAATAAAGGTTCCTGAGTCATGACTACATTCTTTTACGAAGAAAAAGTTGAGTATATATGGGCATTGGTTAGGTAAATTTCTCTATAAACAAGAAGGTAAAATAAATTCAGTTTCTTAATAAACTAAATTCAATTTATCCATTTAACTTTTGAAGAAGTTAAGTGAAAAGAATTTTTATAAAAGTTAAGTGCATAGGTTTGTAGTAAGTTTGATGATCTATAAAGTTTTATTACGTATATTTTTTTCAAGAGACTGTTTAGATGAAGAAAACTAATCGTACAATTCTATGTTACAATCACGTACATTGGCATTTATTTGTACGCAAGTGACTGGTGAGCTTTATTGCATGACTAGCAGTACATTTGCTGCAACTAGACCTGATGAAATGAGATTTGTTTTCTGTCCATGGATATCTGGCTTTTCTTATCATGATAGTGACACATCATTTTCCGGAGTTTCAAGTCTTAACATGTATTTTTTTTCATTTTAGTTTTTTGACCATAAAGTGAAATCTGTTCAAAAAGTAGTGCAATGGTATCTACAGACTACAGTTCCAATATGTGTCTGCGCAGTGCACACAAACTTTACAAAAACTAATCAATGAAACTTTACAAACTTTACGAAACAAAATAAGAGGCATTATATTTATAACTTCTTTATAAACTATAGTATATAACATTTTGTGCTAATATCTCTAATGAAAGTTGTGCTAATCTCTCTAATGAAAGTTAGGAGTAAAATCAAGAGTCAAGACTATTAATGATGGAAAATCTTTCATTAAAGAGGTTAGCACAAAATATTGTATACTATAGTCTATAGAGAAGTTATAGATATAATGCCTCTTATTTTGTTTTCGTAAATACTAAGGTTTTATGAATATATAAAATCGGAGTATAAGATTGATTTGAGGATATCAGTTCAAATATTTATTATGAGAATAAACAACTAATAACTAGCTAGCAACAGTCCGAAGAAAAAAAAATTATCTACATAACACCACCTATGAACAATCGAATTAACAACAAAATAAGGATATAATTTTATCCACATACCTTCCACAATGCATTTTTAAAATTAAGTCCAAGATCCACATACCTTCCAGAGTGCATTTTTAAAATGGACGCTATTTGTATCGAGCAAATAATCAAATTGATCTGACTCTTCAATTGCATCCAAAATAGCTTTTGCCATTTTGTGTCTTGGTCCACATTAAAGAAACATTTCCGGCTCTTAGAATCAAGCACAATAGCAATCCAAACATTTTCATTGTTTGTAAGGGCTCTTTCGTTCCCCAAAAATCCATAAGCAGTGCCTATAAAATTTTGAACCAGCAACAACTTTTCACTTAATATGATCCTCTAAAACACTTAAGAAAATAAAAAATAGAAAGCATAGTGTGAGATCTACCTAGCCCTTGTAAGAGCAACATTAGTCCTCTGCAGAGAGACAATGAACTCAAGTGGTACTCTATCGTTGGTTCTTATAGTTGATAAGATAATAACATCATGCTTGCCACCATGAAAACCATCAATGAACTTCACATTCACATTAAATCCATCATGCCTATCATACATTTGTTCAAGCTTCTTTTGAATAGCAGTAACTTGGCCAACATAGGAAGATACTATACCAATGTCGAGTTTCTTCTTCAAGGTCAACCATGCCACAACAAGCAAAAAGCAGTTATAATATATTAGTATTCAGATATCATGTGTATTTCATGCATGAGTTATAATCGTTTGTCAAATTCTAGACATCATTATTTTAAGATGCATCTTTCAGCTCTTTTCTTTTGGCTACCCGAGTTAGTAAATATACAAGTGAAAATAACAAAGTTAATATTTTTTCACACTTTGTGATTCACGTGATTAACTTTAGTTATTACTACCAGAACTAGTTGAATTTCCTACATTAAAACTTATAACCAAGTAAAACAATTTAGTAAACCATCTAAAAATTTTAATTCAATACTGAACTTCTTTGAAACAAAGAAATGCAAGCTAAAGATACCATATGTTCCGAAAGGAACTGTCATACTGTCATTGTTATCTAAGGTCAAGCACCAAGGATAGAAAGAACAGTAGCTATAAAGCAAAAAAAACAAATATAAATTATTGGCAACAAATTCTGTTCATGGGTTTTATAAGCGTTTTGGCCCCAGAACTCTAATCAAACCAAAGGATAAGTCGTTAGCAAAAGCTACTAAACTTTGCAGTAAAATTAATATTACTTCACCTCCAATCAGCAAACGTATTGCAAGTCAATGCTTTAGCTCCTTTTTTTATCTGATGCAAAAGTTCTTCCAAAATAGTTATCAGTTGTCATTCTAAGTTTGAAATACACCAATGATAGACTATGAAGTATATTAATGAAACAACATAATTTTTTCTTTCTTCAATAAAAATAAACAAAAAACACCAAAGAATGTAGTTCCTTTTATTATATGAGCTTAGCTACCAAGAAAACATAAGACATGGATAACAGTTTTAAGGTAAGTGTCGAGACCATAAAATAGTTGGCATTTGGAAAACCAATGGCTGGCCCTCAACAACTGTCTATCCCCACCCCTTCCCTGAAAAAAGAAACCAATTTTGATCATAGTGTTTAGATTTACAAGGTCCCGCCAAGCCATAGTAACACTGAATTCATTGGCTAGAAGATGAAGTGTGTGTTTTGATTGCCATCTAGTTAGTTACTATTTCCATTCATAGTGAATTTCTATTGTTTTATGGTATACATAAGACAGGGTCACAGAGGAGCAAGTGTACTAGTCTAGTAAAATACCCAACTAAGTGCTATAGATACCAAAAGAGGGAAAGCATCACCAATGACCTTCAATTTTAGCATCTCCTTCAAGTTCAATCATGGCTTCTCCAAAACCTTGTGATGAAGTGAATTAACAATGATGAATAGAAAGTGATGAAGCAATAAGAAAGAGGTGTAAACCCTGAACCTCATGTTGTGAGAGATTAAACCACAACAATTTGATGGAAAAACCAAATCTGATCATTTTGTTTGGTTTGCTAGATGGAAAAAACCGAATCGATCCACAAAAAGAACCCTAAGATTGGAATTGAAATCGAAATTGCATGACATAAGAATGATTTAAAAATTCCATACCGAACAGAGGATTCAAATGGCAATATTAAACTTAGGTTTCATCTACTAAACAATTGCAACATTTATTTTAATAAATGTTAGGAAAAATTTTACTCAATAGGGAATAGCAACATTTTTACAAATGTTACTACTTAAATGTTGCTATATGCAGTAGTGTTACCAGCAATGGTGCGAGGTGATAGTGTTATTGAAGAAAGAATGAAGCACATTGATGTCGTGCATGTGGATTCTTAGGACGTAGGTAGTATTTATGACTACAACCATATTCATTGTTGTTCAGAGGGGTAGTGCCGACACATTGGGGGGTACTTAATAGTTAATACGGGGTATAGTTATGTGCAGTTACACTTTGGGACTTTTTGGATTTATCTTGGTTAGTGTTTATTTATTCTTGGGCTATATTGTATTTTGGGCCTAAATGGATACTAACCAACAAATGAGGGCTATTGTTTCCTGCACCTCCCAAGTTGCTTCCAACACCTCCTTTATGGCTTCTGGAATGTTCAATATTGGAATGTAAAATTACATTACAGAATGCATCCCTTTTTTGGCTTACAGAATGACCAATCTGGAAGGTAAAAAAACATTCCAGAAAAGGTGCAGGAAGCAACTTGGAGGTGCAAGAAGTAACAGCCAGAAATGAGGTGCTTCTTTTGGTTAACATTGTATATGGGTTGTGGTACCCCTTGTACCACCATCAATATATTTTTGCTGATCTAAAAAAAAAAAAGAAAAAGAAGAAGGATTTTCACAAAGGTTTTGACCTGTACATGAATAGTGTTATGAACACGAAACCTTAACACAAACGAAAAAGTATAGGTTCAAAAACTATTAGGTGCCATATTCGAGTAGGACGTCTTTTAGAAAACAAAAGTTTGTTGGTTTTTCGAAAACACATGAGACATTGTGTTTTCTAAAATGTTGGACACTTCCATTATCAAGTGTGCGTTGGGCGCCATATTTTCAAAAGGAAATGGACGCTATTACTTAATAGCGGCTTGAACAGTATTTATAAGAGACATGTTTTTGGCTCGCCTAAGATAAACCAATGTACCTTTTCGTTTTTTCCACGATTAACATGTATGCATAGCTCCATAATTTCGTTAGAGATCTAAATATAATAACTTTTATTGTAATCAAAACTATGAAATTTTTAGGGGCATGACATCTTACACATTTTTGGTTCCAACATAGGCATGAGAGAATAAGAGTATGAAGTTAGAAGAGACTTTGAGAGGTTAGGGTTTCCTCCTCGAGTCCTCTTATGTTCCTATTCTAGGTCCTTTTTTTTTCAAATTTCAAAAAACAAATTTGAAATTTCATTTTGATTTTGGAGCACTTTAGTGGTTCTCTTTTTGAAAACTAAAATGACTACACACTCAAGGCTAAATTTGATTACATTCAATTCACAACATTCTACCATTGAACATTATGTCTCACGCACTATTAAGTTAATCAGGTTAGTTTTTGACAAAATGTCTAAAACCTAACCCGCTTCTAATAATCGGTTTTTTTCCCTATCTACACCTGTTTGCATTCAAAAATTCCCAATCTACACCCTTTTTGCAAAAATTTCCCAATCTACACCTATTTTTGGTTTAAGTGAGAAGTTGGGATTTCATCACCCGACTTCTCACTGCAGGTTTTTTCTTTTTTTTAATAATATTATGATGCATTTTTTAACTTTTTTATAAAAAAAAAAATTGGACCAGGCATGGAAGTCGGGATTTCATCATCCGACTTCCGTACGTGTCTTTTTTTAATTTTTAAATGTTTTAATTTTTTTAAAATTATGTTTTTTATAAAATAATAAATAAATATAATTGTTTTATATTTTTTAAATGTTTTTTTATTTTTTTTCAATTATGATTTTTTAATTTATTTCATTTAAAAAAGGAAAAGTGATAAAAATAAGTAGATTAAAAATAAAAAAACCCAGACTTATAAAAAAAATTAAGGGGATATATAATTATGATATGCAAGTTAAAACATTAAAACAACAAAAAATAACAATGATTAGATAGATAAATATAATAATGGAAACATAATAAAATAACAACAGGTACAAACATTAGTAATTAAAAAGAGAAATACAACCAACAGATATTAAAAAACGAAAATAACAAAACATACTAATAATAACAATTGAAACATGAAAATGAGAAAACTAATCATAATTTGATAGATGTTGTGCAGCAGACATGTCTTCTGCCAGTAATTGGATTTTTGGTTTGCTAAAAACAGCTAAAATTTCTATTGAACAGAAACGCTTCCAGTAATTGGATTCCGCTAACACCTTTAATACATCTTCATCGTTTTTCAGTTGTATTATTTCAAATTCGATTAATTTTTCTGAATATTTTGAATGTCCTGGTTGTCGGAAGAACAAATGTCTGACCACTTGTGATTCGTGAATTCCATAAGGGGAAACCCCTAGGGGCGCAACTTGCTTGATTATATCCTTGAGTGTTTCAATGTTGCATAGGGAAGGAATTTGAAATCTTATTGGATTTGTTCCAGTAAAGGAGTAACCCAAAAAATTACCTTGTCGTGGTATCTTCCACTTGCCGTTGTAATACAACATTGCATCATGAGTATGAGTAATGGTAGATCGAAGTAGGTTGAGTATACCATCTGGTGTTCTGCCGATGACACATAATAATTCTATAGGACCAACACACGGGTATTTTTCATAGCACATTAACATTGTGCAAACATC
>PYAF01005010.1:529988-569104 GCA_007407185.1 Glycine tomentella
ACAACTTCAGCTTGGGGATTCTTCCTAAAGAATTTGAGAAGACATGTTACTCCGCAAAGTAACATTTCTCTCATTTCAGATAGACACGCTGCGATTATAAGTGCCTACAACAACGCAACTAACTTATGGGTTGGGGACACATCTCATTTCTTCTGTCTGCGCCACATTGCACAAAATTTCCTTCGTGGTAACCCCAACTGCAAACATCTGAAGAAATCACTAATGCGAGCTGGTAAGAATATTTAATATTTTTTCCACTAAAATGTATTATATTTAAAATTTCATTACGTATTAAATTTATTGAATATTTACAGGGTACGCATACACAGAGAAAATGCACTGGCGGCATCTTGCGGATATCCGTGCGAACAAACCAAGTGCAGCTGAATGGCTTGATCGACTACAAAAAAAAGATTGGGTACAATGCTTCGATGAGGGAAAACGTTGGGGACATATGACCACAAATTTGTCTGAGTCGGTTAATTCCATGTTCAAAAGCACAAGATATTTGTCAGTATCATCTTTGGTTGAGGAGACGTATTTCAAGACCGCAAAGCTTTTTACAATTAGAGGCCGACAAACCCAAGCAATGATCAACTCCGGTTCACAGTATTCTGAAGTCGTCTTTGAGGCAATGAATAGAAATCAACTGGAATCAAATACGCACATTGTTAGTGAATTCGACAGACACAATCACACGTTTCTTGTAACAAAGACCCAAGCCCCACTTGAAGCACCTAGACCACCTGGAAGATTTAGGGTCATGTTACAATTCCAACATTGTGATTGTGGTGAATATCAGGCTAAACACTTACCGTGTTCTCACGTCATGGCTGCCTGTAAATCTGTCAATGTCGATCACATGAATTATGTGCCAATGCTATTTACTTTACAAAACATTTTGCACATCTACGACAACTCATTTGGTTTATTGCCACACGAATCAATGTGGCAAGAATATGAAGGAGATCAGTGGTGTCCTGATCCAAGGAAAAGAAGAAGTGCAAAGGGTCGTCCGGTATCAAATCGCATACCCACCGAAATGGATGAAGACATTGAACGAGATTCCAGGAAAAAATGTGGAATTTGCCGACAACAAGGATATAACAGAACAAATTGTCCTAACATACCTTCATAATATTGTTTTTGGAAAAATCTTATTTTTTTTATGTATTTATGTATTTATGTATACATGTCATTTTGTTTGTGCCATTTTTTTTTACTATTTACATTTTATCATATAATATAATTGATATATAATAATTATATATCCATGTTATTTTTATTTTTTTTATAAGTCTAGGTTTTTTATTTTTAATCTACTTATTTTTTATCACTTTTCCTTTTTTAAATTAAATAAATTAAAAAAATCATAATTGAAAAAAAATAATAAAAAACATTTAAAAAATATAAAACAATCATATTTATTTATTATTTTATAAAAAACATAATTTTAAAAAAATTAAAACATTTAAAAATTAAAAAAAGACACGTTCGGAAGTCGGATGATGAAATCCCAACTTCCATGCCTGGTCCAATTTTTTTTTATAAAAAAGTTAAAAAATACATCATAATATTATTAAAAAAAAAAAAACCTGCAGTGAGAAGTCGGGTGATGAAGTCCCAACTTCTCACTTAAACCAAAAATAGGTGTAGATTGGGAAATTTTTGCAAAAAGGATATAGATTGGGAATTTTTGAATGCAAACAGGTGTAGATTGGGAAAAATACCTCTAATAATCCATTCAAGAACGCCGCTTTATCTAGTTAGACCTAACCAAGAAGATCAACTGAATTCACCCAAACTTTTTTTTTCTCTACTCAAAATTTTCATGTTCGGTTTGAGAATCTTTTTCCTCCCCTTACCCTTATTTATTTATCAAAAAATATAAAACAAAAATAAATACACAGCTGTCCCTCCATTTGCCTCACACAAAACACACAGAGGTCTCATTCCTAAAGCCTCAACAACAACACGAGAAGGAGCCAAGAGAGATAACACACCCAACACAACACAATCGATAGTTTCCGATTCTTAAAAAATCCGAAAGTACGAGGTGATTTTCGAATGGAGTCAAACGAGGAGAACGGAGGCAGCACGAGCAGGGAGGAACAGGAAGAGGCATTGGTGGCTTTGATCGAACACCGAACCCACGAAGTCAAAAACCTCCGTCACCGCATCGCTTATTATAAAAGCCAGGTTTCGATTTCCCCTTCCATGTCGTTTCGCCTTTTCTCTTTCGTCGTTTCGTCACTCCGTGCTAATACTCCTACTTTGTCTTCCAATGTTATTCTTCGATATTTAGGTTTATCATGTGTGATGTAACTAGAAGTGTTCTAACCAGAAAATAGCGTGCTGGTTCTATTCTCTGGTTCAAGTTTAACTAGTTTGTTCCTTCCACCAAAGAATGTGGTTGTTTATGTCTAATGTATTAGATATTAACTTTTTTATTTTTATAAATTGATGGAATCAAATTGAGTTTTAGCTTTTTTAAATGGGAGAAAAGCGGAAAAAATAGTTTCTATGTCATCTTTAAACTTAGCTACCTTTCTCTGTTAAATGAAGTTCATTTAAACCATTCTAGAAATTGCCGAAGCTTGCCCCTTGAATTTCCAACGCTTCACACCAACCCTTTTTCTTGAAACTGAGTTCAGAGAGACCCTTCACACATGGAAATAACAGGGCCTGGCAAAAAAGAACACCAACCCATTCTTGGAAACAGAGTTCAAAGAGACCCTTCACACATGGCAAAAATTAGGCCAAAAAGTAAAGATTCAAATTCCTACACCATACCATCAGTGACACCAACGAGATTGTAACAGTTGGGTTGGGGACTGTTATGATCTCGTTGGTGCCACTAATGGTATGGTGTATGAATTCAAATCTTTACTTTTTGGCCTTGTTTTTGCCATGGGTGAAGGGTCTGTCTGAACTTTGTTTCCACGAATGGGTTGGTGTTCTTTTCTGCCTGTGCCTGACCTTGTTTTTGTCATGTGTGAAAGGTCTCTTTGAACTCTGTTTCAAGAAAAAATGGTTGGTGTGGAGAGTTGGAAATACAAGGGGTTAAGCTATGGCAATTTCAAGAAAAACGGTTCACAATGAGATGTGAACCTTTTAAATTTGTTTCTACTAACTACTTTGGTGTGCAGTCATTATAATATTGTCGTGAATTGATTCTAAATTTTCTTTTTTATTAATTACCAAAGAAACTGGCGTTTGCATTGTAAGCAGTTATGTATTTTCCAATGTTCCTCAATGTGATTGCATTGCATATTTGTTTTCCATTTTGTTGGGAGATTGTATTTTGGTTGGTTCCCCTTTTCACTGTAGTCTTGACACTGGATCCCTAGTTTTTTTTTTTTTTTATCAACAAATGTTAATTTGTTAGAAATGTTTAGTTGGGGGGATTCGAACCTGCAACCTCTCCCCCCTCCCTTCACCCTTCCCCAACCACTGGGTTAACCTTATATCTCCACTGGATCCCTAGTTATGAAGCTTGATGAATTTCATTATTCGTAGGATGACACCTAGCTTTAAGGTGTTGGTGTTCCTATGATAAAAAAAAATTGACTTTGTTTTCCTTGTATTTTGTCAAACATATAACCTGTACCTAGCTATTTTTTTTAATCTTTGCATGGATAATTGTAAGCTGATTTTAAGTTTGTGAATCACGTGCAGCTTGATGAAGCGGAGAAAAGGTTGCAAGATTCTGAATCCAAATTGGCTCGCCTTCGAGGTCAAACAGTGTCATCTAGAAGTACCTTAGATGATGGAATCAAAACTTTGAAGACAGAGTGCAGATCAAACAGTCCCATTGATAGAAACGAAGCTTCTAACAAAACCCGACATCAATCTAAACCAGAACTTCTTATTCCTTCAGTGAATCCAAAAATATCACAACCTGTATTGTTGCCAAAGTCTTCTTCAAAAGCTTCAATAACTTCCAGTTCTGAAGCCATTCCTGGAGTCCATAGTTCTCCTATCACAGGTGGTAGCTCCAGGGGAAAATCTGACAAGTCTCATAGTAATAGACTTTCTTCTGAGCAGCAAAAAACTGAAGTCAAGGAGAAAGGGACAAAAAGGAAATTTGGTAAGAATTCATCTCTAGGATAGCCTTCATTATTGATTTTATGTAGATTTGGCTAATCCATTTTTATCATATCTTAGGTCATGTGCTTCTGTCTGTGTTTATTGTTAGTTTTTGGCTTATTGCTGTCCTTTTCATTTCAAGACTGCTTTTGCTTACAATTAAGCTTCATAAGATTTTTCTGTGCTTTCCAGAACAAAAGGAACACAAGGAATTGATTCCTTTAATACGCAAGAGTTCTTCGCCAAGCTTGGTAACCTGTCAAACAAGCAACCACATCTCAAGTCAACACAAGAGGAAATTGCGGAGTATTGCTTTGTGTCCTGTGAATGATCAGCTTTTTGTGACTAGGTAATAGAAGCATTTCATTTCTATTTGTTTTTTGCTTTTAGCAATATGATTCATCTATTACTTTTCTTTTCCCAGCTTTTGGCCTCAGCAGGTATGGGGTCAAATGTTATCAACTAGTGCCCTAAATTGTTAAACTGCAATATGACGACGGATCACTAACTAGGCTTATAATGTTAGGGAATGGTCAACTTAAAACATGTATAAATCTACTCTTTTTTATTTAATCCATAGGAATCAAACTCAGGTACCCGGGGGTTTACAACAACTCACGTGTACTGCTCAAACAACTGACCTAGATCCCCTAGGTCGTATAAATCTACTCGGCAGCTGAGGATGGAGAGATTTTCATGGTCATCTAAAATTTCTGAGTTTTAAGTTCGTGCCCCTTTGGTATTTAAACTTTAAACTTATTTTAAAAAAAGATAGGGATATGTAAATATAAAGAAGTAAAGGATGTTATTTAGTTATTTATTAGTCAGCTGATCTTAGTTTAGACTTTATGGCTGTTGGGTAGCTGTCTGTAAATAAGGTTGGACTGTTGTATTTTGACAGACTGAGTGATAATCACAGAGTGCAGTGCACAGTTCTTTGATCTCTCTGTTTCTCCTCTTTCCTTCTATCCTCTCTATTCTGTTTCTTCTCTTTCCTTCTATCCTCTCTATTCTGTTTCTTCTCTCTTCCCCTCTTTCTTTCAGTCTTTTCTATTTCTTTCTCTTTCCCTACTAAATTCAATAACAATAGGACATCTGCATGAATACCACAGCGAGGCCTCTGGTGGCTTACCATCTTTCTTGAATATTTTTTTTCTTTCTGGTTCTTTTATTGTAGCCTTTTTTCTTAAAATCCATTAATCAAACTTAAGTGATGCAAAGTAGTAGTAAGGAATGCATATGCCAGGTTTGAGTCTGTAAATGTACTTTGCTGTCAAAATTTATGCAAAAGGGTGGACTCTTGTATAACCCAAATTTTATAGTAGGGTTGTTTGCAGATTGGATCGGTTTTGAGTAGAAAATCATCCAATTCAATCACTTTGACTCTGTTAATTGAACATTAAATTGGTTTGATTTTGCAATCAAATCTAATCCAATTTACTTTGGTTTGGATCTGATTCATTTTTCCTTTTTTCAAACGAGTGGACAAATTAAAATAAATGGTAAAATACACAAATCAATCCAACAACAAACATCACATCCCATACAACTCACAACATAGTACATAATACAAATTCAATTTGTAAGTTGAACTGTTGAAGATAATTACAATGTCTTAAGTAATAAATACACAATTACAAATTCCCAGTTCACAATTTTATGAATACATGACCATGTAATCAAGTATTGAATAATTTTGATACACAACATTGTTCGATTTGGTTTGGTTGGGATCTGTTTTCAACATGGCAATTGAAATCTGATCCTATCCAATGGAAAAAAATGGTTTTCAGTTTTTGATTTTCTGGTTTGGTTATTGTGGTTTGTATTGGATTGATTAATGAACACCCTACAAGACAGGTTAGTTTATTAATGATTATAGGGTTTGTTTGGGTAAACTTCTTCAGAAGCACTTCTAGGAGAAGAAAATAAGAAAAAATGAAAAAAGTTTCTCTATAAGTTAATTTGTAGAAGTTTTCTCAGATTAGCTTCTACAAAAGCTGATTTTCAACTTGTGCATAAGTTAATTTCAGCTTATGGAGAAGTTTTTTCCATTTTTTTCTTCTTATTTTTTCTCAAAGTATTTTTGTAGAAGTTTATCCAAACATTATTTTGTAGAGGCAAAGTTTTAAATAGATCACTATAATTGCGTAACAGCCCCTAGCTGTTTCAGGGGCTGCTGTAGTAAAAGCAGTTTAGTGTAGTGGCTGTAGCAGACAGACCAAATAGCAACTGTAGCAGATGGGTTAGCAGAGCTATGTGTTGATTCCAACAATGCCCTCTAAACAGAGAGGTTAGGGCTTTCTTTGGGGGCCAGTTTTAGGATTTCAATTTCAAAAAATGAAATCTACAACTCTAACAGTAGTGGAAATGATAAAGAAGACTTGGATTTTGAAGATGATGATGGATTATTCTTATCTAGGAAACTTGGATGACTTTTGTTGATATTTACTTGTATGTTTTGTCTAAGACACCTATGACTTTTTATTGGTAATTATTGCCGGTGTCGCGGCAATTACGAATGAATGTCATGAATTGAGTAATTTTTATCATTTTTTAGAATTTATATTTATATATACATTATATAAAAGAATTGGGATAGTGGCTATCCTACTGTAGCATTTTTGGAACCAGCTGCTACACATCACTAAATAGGATTTAAAACACTGGTAAAGGGCTGTTCTTGTCTTTTCCTGACATGATCTTTAATGGTTCAAGACAAGAACTCTTGTTTAATTGTTAGATATCTCTGACTATGTAAATATAACACTTGTGTAACTTAAGTCAGTTTTGGTCTTCAGTTTGAATTTCTCTCTTATGTAAGGCATGTAGCTGGTGATACAACATTGATATATTATTCTTTTGAGCCTGACACATGCTATCTTTTGGGAATTCATGCAGTGCTCTGGATGGAGTGGTCAACTTTTGGCAAGTTCAGGCTAAGGGGTATGCTCTAATTTGTCTTTCTGGTGGCACTTTGGAGAGTTTTTGTTCTTAATATTTTTTCATTTTCTGATGATGTTGATTATAAATAGACTTAATCGACATATATAATTTAAAAGGTGGAGTTGGGTTAATACTTATCTGGTTTTTGAACCAGCATAAATATATCTATGCTCCCTATGGTAGCTCGTTCCATTACTCATAGTCTATTATCTGTATCAAGCTTCCACTCAAGGTTTGGAGTAGAAAACTTTATGACTTTGAACTTCAAAATATTTCTTAAATTCATTCTCTGTTATCTCTTGTTTTTCCTTTTTCCCATTTAACTGTAAACTTGACTATTTCGTGATTCTTTCCATTACCATTGGCACTCTTTGCCTCAGTATTTGTAATGTATTGGAGTGTAAAACATTACACCTAAACTTCAAAATGTTTTAAAGATGACCTAACCATGTTATCTAATTTAAATTTTCTTTTCCCTCATCTTTAAATTTTGTAGAGCAGGAGCCTCTCGTCTTAGCACTACCGATTGTGCATCCCAAAAGCAGAGGAGATGGCCAGAAGATTTAGCTTGGCATCCAGAGGGAAACAGCCTGTTTTCAGTATACAGTGCTGATGGTGGAGACTCTCAAGTATCGATTACAAATCTGAATAAAGGACCAGGGGTAAGGTTTTTGACCCAAATATCCTGGCATAAAAAAAAACTGTTTGGGTTTCTTTTATTTTTTATTGCTATTGATGCATGCAAATTACTTATATGTTATTGGCAGGGAGAACGTGTAAAATTCTTAGAGGACAAGCCTCATGTTAAGGGAATTATCAATGGCATTGTTTTTATGCCCTGGGAAAATACATGTTTTGTAACTGGTGGAAGTGACCATGCTGTTATTCTTTGGAGTGAGCAGGATGATGAGAAGTGGAAGCCAAAGGCATTGCACAGGAATCTTCACTCATCTGCTGTAATGGGAGTTGCTGGTATGCAGCATAAGCAGATGGTGTTGTCGGTTGGTGCAGACAGGAGAATATTTGGGTATGATGTACGTGCAGGAAGAGCAGATTTCAAGCATCAGGTTGACAGTAAATGCATGAGTGTCCTGCCCAATCCGTCCGACTTCAATTTATTCATGGTTCAAACAGGGTAAATTAAGTCCTCTTTGTTAAATGTGTTTCTTTAGTTTCCACAAGCTTGGCTGCATTGTGCAGAGTTTATAACATCCTGATTTTTCAAGTTTCTGTCTGTCTTGAGTCTTGTCTTGAGCCTTGCAAGTTGGTTTCAGGGAAAATTAATTATGTTCATTTGAAAACAGTTGTATAAGATATGGTCTGAAAGTTTGAACCCTAGATGAAATTGCTTGCATTATTTCTTTGTTTGATAAAGTTTAACAAAACTATTTGCATTGCTTATTTGTCAGTCAGTGCACTTTATGGAAATGAGAGCAAAAAGGGTTGTGTTTGGTTCCCCCAACTGAAACTCCCACACAGCTGAATGTGGTTCACAACCACCATTCTGTGATATTTTGCCTTTTTATATCTCTTAATTGGAAGCAATGAAATCTTTATGAAAGACAGAAATATTGTTACATAATGTGAGGAAGGTTTTTGTGGTTAGTGATGGTCATCCTTGGCCTATGGACTTGGTTCTATTCATGAAATATGCTTGAAATATTAGGATGAAGTAAACTTCAATGCACTAGTCAGACATTTAGGCCTGTCTTCTGCTTTGTGAACAAGGATAGAAAATTAAGATAATTACCAATAATTCGGCAGGTGCATCTCTCAGACTTTTTAATCTGGAAAATGATAAATTCACTCAAGGTTGAATGTGAGGATGAGTGCACATTTTAACTGTTCTAGTTTATAGCTGGAAATTCCCTTCTGCTATTCATATTCTTGGTTGAAATGTTTTAAAGTCATAAGCTTTTAACTTGACAAATACTTTTGATTGATATCCTGTACATTAAATTCAGTACAAGAATCTGCCTTCAAGATGGGAACATAATAATACTATGTTTCCGTTTGAGGCCAAAAAAAATTCTTCTATTGCTGTTCCTTGGCTGCATGTTCGTCTATAGTATATTAACTACTTTTCATTCTATCAGGACCCACGAGAGGCAGCTTCGGTTGTTTGATATCAGATTGAGGAATACAGAACTTCATGCTTTTGGATGGAAGCAAGAAAGCAGTGATTCTCAATCAGCTCTGATAAATCAGGCTTGGTCTCCTGATGGACTTTATATAACATCTGGTTCTGCAGATCCTGTGATTCACGTATTTGATATAAGGTATACTGCTCATAAGCCTTCCCAATCTATAAGAGCGCATCAGAAACGAGTCTTCAGAGCCATGTGGCTTCAGTCTATTCCTCTTGTTATTTCCATATCATCTGATCTCAACATTGGACTGCACAAGTTTTACACTTGAACCTCTTGCAATGACTCAGACCATCACTGCTCTCCACACATTTGTTGGTGCTGAGTATGCAGTTCTATTTCGCTAGGGATTTTTTAGGAAATGATATTAAATTTTTTGATGTGTGGAGTTTTGTGGCAACTTGAAACGATTTAAGGGAGGAATTTATCTGAAAAACAATTTTGGTTGGTAAAGGCCTGCTCAGATGCTGCAAGGTGTATTTGATTGTTTTTTTTTTAGGTTAAGTATATACTTTCCTTTGTTATTTAAAGCAAAGGAAAGTATGAGCTGTTTTGTGGTTTGATTTATTTTTTAAAAGGCTAAATATTAAGAAACGTTATTTGTGTTTTTGGTTATGTTAGGCAAAACTAGCTAACAAAAAGTTGAAAGTTGAATAGTTTATTATATTGTTAGTGTTCGGTAAAACTAACTATTGAAGTAGTTGAGTGTAAAATGATATAAAAGTAATAAATTTATTTAAAAAAGATAATCTGGAAATTTGTAAATTATATTAAAAATAAAAGGAAAAAAAAATGTAAAAAGCTAGAAACTATTGTTGGAAAATATGTTGGTCTAGCATATATAATTAGAGGGTTTAAATTGATTCTTTTTGGAGAATTAGATAAAAAATGTTAAAAGTTATCAAAAAAATTTGTTTATCGAATAGTCAAATAAACTTTTCAGTTAATAAAAAATTAAAAATTAATTCAAATATTTTGTCAAACATAATTTTTAGTCATTTTTCTTAGAATTAAATAAGAATTTTAATACAACTTGTAATTAGTATTTAAAGTTTACCCTTTTTTAAAAAATTGAATTTTAATTGTTTTAATTGATCTTTAAATATTATCTTTTTTACAAATACATTTTTTCAACTTTCATTTTGTTTAATTGATTTTTTTATATTCTTTATATGGAGGATAAATTTTAATTGACTATGTACCATATTTTCAGTCATTTATTAGTTTATTTTATAATTGTTTTTTTCAAATATAGAGAGGAGAGAATATGACTCTTATGAGAATATGAAAATAATGAATAACAATCATTAGATCATGATTAAAATAATAGATGATTTGTAATTAAGATGTTTAAAAATTCAAATCAAAATTTAATATAATTATTAAATCTCTAAACGATTTACAAAACAAATCATGTCTTAAAATATCTCAATTATCGTTAGCCTATTATCATTGTCTTCAATTGTCACCACTTCTATCTTCATGATTTTCGTCATCGTTCCCATCGTTGCTACCCCACCACCATCACCGTTGCTGCCACCACCACCACCGTTGCAATAGTGAAAATGGTCATGGTGATCGAGGTGGTGTCGATTGACAATGGTGGTGGCGATGAGGTGGTGGCGACGATGATTTTGACGGTGGTTGAAACAATAGTCATGGTAATGGTGGTGATCATGGTGGTGACGACGACGATGAAGGTCATGGTGGCAAAGGTGGTGGCTGTTGATGACATTGGTGATGGAGGCGACAACAAATATGGTGGTGATTACAACGTAGTCATGGTGGTACCAAAATGTCGTTGGGTTAATTCAAATATTTTAAAAGGTGATAATTAATATCTTTATAGATTTATCTTCTATTATTTTTAATCTTGATTTAATGGTTATTATTAGTTGTTCTCATGTTGTCATATGAATCCTACTATATCTATATGCTAGAAAATTTGAAGGATTAAATATATTTCTAGCAAATTTCTGAAGATGGTATTTGTTTATAAATTGGTGAACTTTTAGCATAATATAAAAACAATAATAATAAATTTTTATATCACTAGGTGAGTTCAATTATATAGATCATACAACTTAATTGGTATATTTAAAAATATTATTGAGTCTGCTAAAACTTGTAAATGATAGCAAATTTGAAGATTTAATAACTATGTGTCTTTGAACTTTTACTAAATTTTTAATTAGGTTTTCATGTTTTTTGTTTTAATTAAGTTTCATAACTTATATTTATTTGTTTAAATTAAGGACCAATTAAATAAACAAATCCAAATGCATTAGTTTAACCAAAAAAAATATTGATTGATATTTAAGATTCTTTTACATAGATTAAAAAAATTAATTTAAGACAATAAAAATATTGTTTGATATTTAAGATTTTTTTACATAGATTAAAAAAATTAATTTAAGACAATAAAATATTGTTTGATATTTAAGATTTTTTTACATAGATTAAAAAATAATTAATTTAAGACAATAGTATTTATAATGGCCAATTCTTTAAAATGTCTTTTTTTTTTTAATTTCTATAAATGCATAATTAAGCAACATTGGAATATATGTTTTAATATTTTATTGATAATATATATATATATATTTATAGTGTACAATGATCACATTGATGTTTGAATCTGTGAACTCATACATATTCCTCCAAATTTCATATAACTATCCAACCTTAATGATGTTTTTAGAATAAAATATATTTTTTGTCCCTATAAATATTGGAGTATTCAAAATCCGTTTCCTACAAAATTTTGAGTATGTTTTTCATTTTTACAAAATGTAAATGTGTGATATTTTGACTCAGAGTTGGATTCAGGAGATCCAATTCTATATGTCAATGTTAGGTCTTCGTCAGCAGATCAACATGTCAACTGAAACTTGCCACATGTCAACTAAAATTTAACATGTTGACTCACTAATGAGAACCTAATATTGACACTTAGGATAAGAATTCTCAAATCTAACTCCAAGTCAAAATATCACACATTTACATTTTATGATGACAAAATTATACTCAAAATTTCACAATAATAAATTTTGAACATTTGGATAATTATAAGGACAAAAGATATTAGCATTTTCTTAATATAAAACAACAATCAATATTAAATGGTGAGAATAGTATAATGGTTTCTTAGTGAAGTCAAACCCAATTTGCTCTAATTAATTATTAACTAAAATTTATTGAAGGAATGAAATCTTATCAATAATTCACTAAAATTTATTGAAGGATTGATATCTTATGAATGCAATTTTTTAAGTTAAAACAGTTTTTTATGTCTAATTTATTTTTTAGATTTGATTTTATCTTTTAATTTTTTTTTTACAATTTGGTCTTTTAATTTTTTAAATGGATTCAATTTAATCCTTTAGTTTTACTTAAGTTTAATTTGATTTATTTTTTTAACACTTTATTATTCAAAATCAAAATTTTCTGTATTCTGATAATTTTATTAGACGAGTTTCTTTTTTGCTTCATGCTTCTTCTTTGTTGCTTCATTTATTAAACGAGTTTCAATCACAAATTACAATGTTATATTTGTAATGAATAATATAACTTTTTCTTTTCTTAAAAAAGTATTATAAACTCAAGTGCTTTTCTATTTTCTACCGCTCCTTGATTGAAGCTGAAGCGAGTACGAGACCCAGGTTTTGTTTTAACCCATGGAAGAAGAAGAATATGTAAATGTAAATGCGTTCTTCATCATACCCTTCGTTTGCTGCGTTTTATTTATTTGAAACATTTACAATTTGATTTTGAAATTCCATATAAGGGTTTCTTATCCCTAATGCACACACACACATGAAAGCAAATTTAACACCATTGAAACTTTGTTGTACTTTTAGGAGTAAACCAGTGAAACTTAATGACTATTAATTATTATGAAGTTGTCACCATTATTTTTTTCGTTGTAGCATTGTATATTTGGCTGGTTGTTGTTATTGATTTTGCAATTTTTCCTTGTTTTGGTCAATGCTTATTAATTTCACAAGTCATATAGCTAGTTGAGGCTTTAAGTTTTTAGCATGAGACTGGTAGGCACCCCTGATAACTCACTGTACACAAAATTACCCCATGACATCAAATGTACCATATCTGTTGATGCTTTATTTTTCTTTTCCCATTTGCCTCTTTCGTTTTATTTTATTTTGTTCAGGTGCAATTCAAAATTTACAAAGACTGTTTACCCTTGCCAGTGAATTGCTTTAAACATGCTATTTGAGATAATTACCAGAAAAGCTCCAACAAATTTAATCCTGAACTCAATATTAGACAAGTATGTTTCATTTTGATCAATCACAAGTTGATTTTAGTTACAATTGTTTCAGTCTTCTTTTCTTATCTTCTTTTCCTCTTCTTTTTGTGTGAAAGAAATTCATGAATATTGCATTTCTATTTGGAATTTATTGTTATGTTGCAGGTAAGAAGTCTAATAGAATTGTTTCGCCCATTACATGAATTGCCAACTGCACCTACTACACATCCTTTTTTACAGAAATCAATGAATATTGTTTATCATCAGATATTAGGGCCACCAGATTCTGAGGGTGCATTTTTGTCTAGGATGTCACCCAATCAAGCTCCAAGGCTGTTGAACTATAAACATGTAAATGAACTCGAGAAGCCTACTGATTGTGCCTATCCTGTTCATAATGTTATGCCTTATTCAGCTGCAGCACATGCCATCCCAAGCTTCAAGGAATCAGCTTTATTACCCTGCAAGTACACTTACTCTGGAGGGTACTTATGCACCTGGGACGGGCAGCAGTCATACTCAACCACTACCTGATCATCAATATTCACATCAAACTATCCTTAACCCACAACTCTTCCCTGATGAACAGTGGTCATGCTCAGCAATTGCAAGAGTCTCAACATGCACATCATAACATCATACATCCCCAACATGAATTTCATTCTTCATTGATGACTATGGGTAGCAGTCATACTCAATCATTGCAAGGTCCTCAATATCCATATCAGAGTATTCCAAACCCATCACATTAGTTTCATACCCAAGTGGCAAATGTGGGCAGCAGCCATCCTCAGTGGTCGTGGGGTCCTCACTATACACACTTGAATACCCTAAATTTGCAATCTGACTCTTATTCCACCATGGCGAATAGAGGCAGTGGTTATGCTCAATTATTGCCAGATCCCCAACACACACATCAGAATGCCCAAAACACTTCCATGGTGAATATGGTTCATGCCAATGTCGCGATGCAATCGCATGCTGGGTCATCATTATATCATCCACATGTTCCTCAAGAAGTTGTATCTTCCGCATATTCATCGCAAGGGTATGTTTCAACTTCATTCTAATTTAATTCAGCATCCTTTGTTTTGCATAGGGATTTTTATTAATTGTCATAACTTCAACATGGAGATGATTCATTGACTGAAGCTATGATGTTCAAGATTCCAGAGGAGAAAGATTTGCCCGATTATAAATTTAATATTTATAATTGTTTGCTGAACAAGCAAACGTGACCATAGCTTAAGGCATTTTGCCTATATGAAATGAATTTTGTCAATATCTAATGCCTCTGCTGTCTCCCAGGTATGAAGCCACACAAGGGGTGATATTATCAAGTGGTCAACAAACGGGAATGGGAAGTGAGTATTATCAGTCATCTCTGCAGACCGTGGGGAACACCCAAGAGAATGTTGTCAGCCACCTGAATTCAGCAAATTCAAACTCTTACCGTGTGTTTGGACAGAGTATTTAAAGAGGGTAATGTAATTTTTTCGGGTATTTCAATTGATACACTGGAAAATGCTCCGATTGGATATCTACTTTTAGAATTTCATAAATTCTCCAAATTTCCAGTCCTTTGTTAAAATGAGGAATTTACAATTCCACTAAAATAGGTGGAATTTCAAATTCCACCCGTTACACACCACGCTCTCCTTTCTTCTCAGTTTCATTGCTTATCGACAACAGAAGATTATTTCATGAGATCGAATTTCAGCGACCTCCTGCAATCGGAAACTGTTGGCTGTTTCTCCTTAATTGAAGGAGAAATTTTCAAAAAGCGGGCCGCACGGAAGAAAAACAGCCGCAGGAGAAAGAAGAAAAAGAAAACGCGGAAAGAAGAAAAAATTGGAGAGGAGCGTGCGGTGCGGCTGAAAACGCGGACGGTACGCGTAAAAATTTCCTATAAATAGGGGATTCATTTCTTCAGTTCCATAGAACAGAAATCAGAGAAAATCCTGAGAGAAAAAGTTCCTCAGAGAGAAAAGAGTGATCCACTAATTTTAGTGAGAGTAGAAATCCTCCCAGTGAGAGATAAAAATAGTGTGAGCCATCCTTAGTGGGTGAAGAAATTTTGTGTGTAAGCCTCTAGTCTTGTACTAGAGAGATCATTCTTTTGTAATCCTACTTTTATAGTGGAAGATTTTTCTGGGTCAGTGCCCCGTGGTTTTACTCTTCACATTGAGGAGGTTTTCCACGTTAAAATTGTTTTGTGTTCTCTGGGTGATATTATTCTGCTTCTATAATTTCCCATCTCCTCACAGATTTACTCCGCTTCCGCAAATAGATGGGTTTGGGACCCAACAGAAACTCATCGGAGTGCGATATTCCTCATCCTTCGCTGCGGGACTCTGACGGACATGGCACACACTCAAAGTCGACCGCTGACAACAGGTATGTTTCACCGATGTACAAGTTCTGACATCCCGGTGTTTTTATGAAAACAAGTTGTGGAAAAATTTATTTGAAATCAGTCTTTGTGATTCACCAAATTATCAGTCAGGTGTAGAAGTTTTACACTGGTTGATCCCAAGTGCAGTGATGAAAAAGTTTATGTCAAAGGACAAACAATTTTCATGGTCGAGGATAATCTTGCCGTAACACTTGACGCTTATCTCAGCTTTGAAATTACTGGATGATTTAAATATGACTATTGGTAGAATCATAGAGAAAGAAATCGACATTGGTGTAAAGGAGGTAAGAAATGATAATGCTAAGATTTCCCAACTTAAAAGAGGATATGTCATGTCATTTTTAGAATAAAGACCTTGGGAGCCTTAAATACTTTCTTGGTATTGAGGTAAGCTCAATCAAAGGAAGACATTGTGGTAATGTGATCTCATAAAGGAAGTATGCCCTTGATATTTTAGAAAAAAACAAATATGACTAATTGTAAACTCATTGATAATTCTACGGACCTGAATCAAAAGTTAATGACACACCAAGATGAGCCAAGACTGCATAATTTTTTGTGTGCACACCCAAAGGTTCTTCGAGGAAAAATGCAGAGAATTGTAGGATGTTGAAAATTAAAAAGTAATGTTGGATATCTCGCACCATCTCCATGACTCTTAAGTTGAAATACGCTTGTGTCATCATTTGATGTGGGGTGAGTAACCCGGCATGTAATATGCTGGCAACTAATTAACGGCACATTTGCTTTTTATTTTTGCAGAAACGGTTAAGATATTACATATTACAGATTCTATTAAAAAGGTAACATACAAATTACTAATTAATAAATATATTTTTAAGTACGAGCAATTATAACTAGTATAAATTACAGTATAATTTAAATTAATAATTATATAAAATAATTAAATTTTTTATCGAAGAATTTTAGTGCTAGTTTACATATTTTGTTAATAGTACATAATAAACATTCATGCACCAATGTACATAAAAAAGGCTATTTAACAACTCCTTTTAGTCTTGAATATAAGAAAAAAATTATATATTTAATCTTAGATATAAATAAATTTCAACTAATTTTACTCTATTTAATAAAATTATTTTTAAAATATTCTTTCTTTTCTTGATATTCTATTTCAGTGATATTTTTATTTTATTTTTTACATCAAATTTCAAAGAATAATAATTTAAACACCCAAAAAAATGAAGAACACTTTGGAATTTTTTTAATTAATAAAATTATATGATGTTAATTAATTTTCTTAATTAGTGTAAATTAATGTTTTTTTCTTCTTCTGATATTCGATATTGGAGGGAGTATGTAATCTTTTTTAATTTTTTTTATTCACCAAGGCTTGTAAAAATATATGCATATACATCATGTAATTTTTTCCTAAAAAATAAAACTATTTTCAAGAAGAGCAAAATATACTGAGTTGTAGTTCTTTTTTTCTTTCAAAATTCATTCGATATCTCTGTTTTGTTAACGTCAAAATTAACTCCCCTTAATTAGAGGGGTATAAAATGAAATATATTTCTTATACAATAAAATTATAAAAATATATTTTAAACAATGAGTTTAATGGGTGTTTATTTTAAACTATGAAATATATTTCTTATACAATATATAATCAGACTACTTGATATCCCATATTCTCCTTCACCTACTAGTTTTGTCACAGGAAAGTAATTTGGAGGACCAATTATAATGGTTAGGAAAGAAATTAAACAAAGGGGGAATGAGGTATCCTGAAAGCAATGGCGAAGAAAAACAAAACACAACTAAAATTTTGAAGAAAATGTAAACAATAGACAAACGAGGCATGCATGGTATTGGTATAGCTATTTGGGAAGAGCCTTACTTTGAGGTGCGCGACGGAGTGCCTGTCACATATATTTCTTTATAGTGTTTGGTTGGAGAAATTTAGAAAGAAATTTATTTTTTAAGTAAATTTTTATAATATATATATATATATATATATATATATATATATATATATATATATCTGTGTGTGTGTGTGTGTTCTGCATTCGTATGAGTGAAATATTAATTAGTACGTAGGAGTAGTTGGATTTTTTGTGCGTGCTCCATCTATTGATCATCATCCTATAAACTGATCATTTGAGAATGTTTGCACTATAAATAAAAAAGTCAGTAAATTATTTTCCATCAGAATAATTGTTGTTATTATGTAAAAAACTGACCCCTAAATTGACGCCGATAATCATAATTATAATATATTAATATTGTGATTTTTTAAATGTCTAGCTACAACTGTAGTGCGCCATGCAAATACAGTTAATTAGAGCACATTTGCTGTCAACAAATTTTCCATAATATTATTACATCGATGCCTAATTTAAACAACAAATTACATATTAAAAGAGTCTAACTCGTTGATTGAGTGTATAAGTATTATAAACCTTTTTATACAATATTTAATTTCCATCGATAAAAAAAATTACACTAAGTAAAAGAGTAAAGTAAAATACTTGATGAACATGGAAAACAGGTAGGTATAAATAATGGACGACCTGTTGCACTTATAGGTAGTTAAAATAAGCACGTCAAGCATTTGAGCGTAAAGCATGCTCCAACGATGCAGCCATGCATGTCTGATGTCCCTTTTAAAGTTGATCATACAACTCGTGTTTGGTTGGCCACTTTTCGCGGTAGTACAGATCAAAAGAATGCGTCAATTCCCTAGATGATGAAATCCAACATACATGAATCTTATGAGGTTAAATTCCATGTAAGAAATTTTTTTACTGTTGAATTGCGTGCTTGTATGGATATATATATATATATATATATATATATATATATACACTCTTCATTTATTTTTTATCTACTTCTTCTATTACTAAGGTTAAAAAAAACAAATACTAGTATTATTTTTCATAAAATTGTATCATCTCTATTTTGTTTATCTTCTCAAAAACTTATAAAATAAAAGAAATGGAGGAAAAATAATTAGAAGAAGTGAGTTGAAAAATACTAGTATGTTATTGTCACTCATAAAATTTAAATTTATGAAGATTTTTAGGTTGTTGATCGTTAAAAAAAAAGACAAAATTTAATTAATAATATTGTCACTATTAGTCTATTACCAGCTTTGATAAGTTCATTTACATTTTTTTAATTACTTTTTACCACTAAGATATGATATTAAAGTGGTCGAGGGCGTTGTGATTTTGCCATCATATATATAACTTGGGTTTGATTTTCTGTCACTTTGTGCTGGGTGGGAGTTAAGACTAAGAATTATTAAAAACACATTATGTTTACTTTAGTTAGTTTTTTACTAGGCTCACGGAATCTGCTACCACTAGTGTTGGAGTCTAATCGTTATATTCAATAATGTCCATTCCAACTTGGTGGGACAGTGACACCACATTAATACTTTCCTATTTCGTGGCTACATATTTTTTTTTTATGTTGTATTTTTATTAGATACAATTCTTTTTCCACCACATCATTAATGCAAAATATTTACTGCACGACTAATCTTTTTTTTAAAAAAAATTAAAGGTTATCATTAGTAAAATCATCTTCTAATCATATTTGTTTACCTTCAAAATTTAAATTTAAAGTCTTTTTATAGAATTCGAACATAATTCCATTTGGATCAATAATCAATAGTGTAGTTGTAAGTTTATCCTAATTATGCTGTGAGCGTGCGTGATATAATTAATTCAAAATATTGTTCGTGATATGGTGGACAGTTGGGCTACATCGATCAAGAATAGTTCACATTTTAAAAAAATTTCTTGTTTATTTCTTCATTTATATTTGTTTAGGGATAAAAATTGTGTGAATACTTTGTTTTGTAACAACAATAATTTATGTTTCATGATCTTCAAAATTAAAATTAGAGGGCCGTAAGTATCAATCTTCAATCCACGATTTATGATTCGTTCGATAGAATGAAATAAAATAAAAATAAAATGAATTGAAATAAAAAATAAAAATATGAATCTTACATATTTTACTGTTTATTTTTTTTTTTCTACTTTGTTTCTATGCTACGAAGGAAACCCTTAAAGTGGTGGGTTTTGATGTCCTAATGCTTTGTTCGAAAATTTTCTGATTAAGACCTGCCACTTGCCACACGATGTCAGAAGTCAAAGAAAGTTTATACTTAAGAAATTGTATCGTAACTATGCTAAAGTAGCGAATAGCGATCTACTATTACAATAATATTTATTTGTTTTAATTAGGGACCAATTAAATAAACAAATACAAAAGCATTAGTTTTAACCGGGTTTGATAACACTGCTAAAAAGGGAGGGAAATAAATAAATACATATATCACTCCTAAAATAAATAAAAGGACACAATTAAACAAAAAAATTGCTCATAAGATTTTCATTTAAAAATAATCCAACGTAATTATATGTATAACAAATATAAAGACTGATAATCCAGCAACATGATAAAAGAGGCGTATATTTTATAAGAGTAAATAGTTCATGTTTATCATGGATTGATTGATAAGTTTAACTTCTTACACATTTTTTTAAACAAAAAAAGGAGAATGTAAATGCAGAATTAGGCATCCAACAAGGTTGGAAACTTTACACTAATAATATATAAACATTAAATATTATTTAATTACAAAGTTAATATGTATGATAAATTATCTTAAAATCATATTTATCATGATTTATAACTGGTTAACAATAATGATATATAGAAATTAAACTCGATAAAAATAAATCATTTATGCAAAGATAGTCTGAAATTTGTTTGTATTATCGCTTAATGACAAATTTACATTTATGATAAATTTGTGTATTGTTAACTTTTCTAATAACAAATACTCCTGAAACTACATAGAAAATTAAACTCTAATTATAAAACTTTTTTATTTATTTTCACAAGTGTAAATTTCATTGGTGTTGAAAAATAAAGTATCGATTATAAGAAAAAACTAGAGACATAGAGAAGAATAAGAAAAGAAAAGCTGGATTCCTTATAGGGGAAGAAATCACGAAGTCGGACGATGAGAATTGCAAAAGAAGATTTGACGGTTGATAAATTATTTTGATAAATTTAAATTAAAAATATCAACCGTGTAATTGGTTCATATTTCCGAGTGAAGGGAATCCAAATCCAGAAAAAATGTAGAGGCAAAAACGCGTTTCTTTCAAAGAGTGGCATGACCAAATGAGCATAACTGTATGAACTAGTAAAAGTAACATGAAAATTTAGAAAATTGCAATGAATTTATAGTAATTGGCTAATCTGTGCGTATCAGGTTTTGCTCCTTTCAATTTTCTGTTTATTTCATTCATTCCGCTGCTGAGGTTGACGCGAAGACTGAGGTCAAGCCACTCACACTCACACTGGGCGCCCACTTTTCCATGGGAAACTGCTTCTCCGAATACGCCGCAGGCCGCTCCGCCATCGGCGGCACCGCCGGCGATTTCCGTAATCTTGCCGGCGCTCCAAACGACGCCGTCGAGAACTTCCTCAGGGCCCGCGGCCACCACGGCCTCTTCTCTCAGATCGAGGTTATTCTCTTCCTTTGCTTCCTAACGAGTTTCTCAGTGTGCTTTTATTTTCGCACCGTCTCTTCCTTTTTTTTCTCTCGCTTTCAGTGTTCAAACTTCATTTTACATTACAGTTGCCTTTTGTTGTGCTGCAGTTATCGTTTTCCGCTTCTGGCTTGCGTGATCGTGATGTGCTCTTCAAGGTTCGTTTCTGTCGGTTAAGTATTTCATGCATCTGAATCTCTTGCATCCTATTCCTATCCTACCTATTTAATTTAGTTTTTTTTTTTTTATATATATAAACTTGTTTCAGTTCCGTTTGGTTCGGAATTCGAATAGAACTTGTCTACTACTTGATCGTTTTTGTTTTTGTTTTTGCTTTTGGTTAATTAGCTGATTAGTGATTAATCTCTGTTTTGTATCAGCTCAATTATTGCTTATATTGGTTTATTCTCTTTGGCAAATTATCAGAATGCACATTTAGGAAGAAAAAAAATATTAGGGAAATTTATGATCGTTTCAATCAGAGCTAGTTGTATTTTACTTCTAGAATTCAGGAGCATGTAGCTTGGGGTCATGAATTCATGAACTGCAATCTCCGATAAGAAGTTTTTCACCAATCACTGCAAAGTGAAAATACATGAAGAAAAGAAAATACACTAATCCTGGCCAAGTGCAAACAGAGTTTCTTGAGTAAAAGAAGAAACCATAGCAATTTGTTTCCTAATTGTTATTTAATATACAGACAATGATTTATTTCATAAAATAATGTCTTACTGCAAAAAAAGTGAAACAGATAATGTAGAACTTCTCAAAATCTAATAGCTTAGCTGCCATGATGATTTAGACTATGCTAGATCCTTACATTGACATAAGAGATCAAGGCATATTGGAAATAGACCTCATTAAGTTGAGCAAATAAACCACATGGACCAATTGGGCACTTATATCTACATCATGATTTTTTTTTTTTTGTGATTTAAGTCAAGATTCCCTTAACTTGAAGTGCCCTTTGGATATAAGATTGCCATTCTTTTGAATAAATAAAAAAAAAAAATGCTTTTAATAGCTAATATTCTCATCATTCAGTTAAGTAAATCTTGCTTCTATCACAAAAAAACTGAGGATGTTTTATATCTAACTTTTCTTTAATGTATTATGTAACTTTCTTTGATGTAGAGTAATCCAATGATGGTTCTTTATGCAAGAGGGAAAAATGGAGCACTTGAGGAGCTTCGCCGCACTGAAGTAGTTCTGAATTCATCAAGCCCCACATGGATTACTAAACACACCCTCATTTATCATTTTGAGGTTGTTCAGGTTTTAGTGTAAGTTTGAATCTGATATTTTATACTTCTAACAAGGCAGATGATTTTTTTTTTTTAACAGAATCTTTTCTGTGAAAATTCTTTCATCACAGGTTTCGTGTGTATGATGTTGATACTCAGTTTCACAATGTAGATATAAAGGTATAGTGTTTACAGTGGCTTGTATACTCGGTTCTTTTTTGAGTCAGATGTAGTTCCAATATATAATTTCTTCATCAAATTAAATTCTAGTCTATCATTTCTTATTTTTGACAATTCTAGTCTACCAATATATAATTTATGCATACAGTGATTAGTTTGTACCTGAATGACAATTTTTTCTGTCAATGCTTTTGTATCAGTAATGCTATCTATCTTGTTTTATTGATTATTCATACTTTCTGTACAGTTTTTTTCTTTTCCTTTCAAATACAAATTTATAGCAAATCAAAAAGCTTAAATACTTTTTTCTCCAATTTTCTAGATTTTACTGAGAAATGTGTGCCAATGATTCTGACTTCTGAGTATCTTGTAATTTTTATTAAGATACGTGAGGAGGGGAAATGTACAGGTATCAACTAGCTGTGTGATAAATTAATGGTCACTTATGTTACGTAACAGTGTAGATTAACTATTATATGAATAACAATCCATCTTTTTGAGGATTGTCTCTTGGATTGGATATGATAATCTTGAGGTTTAGGAGTTCATATAAAAGAATATCAGGGTTAGAAAGTGCTTGTATTACATTATTATTGTTCAATAGTTTACTGTTTTCTAAACTATGTTTTCAATTCACCAAAACAAAAAGCTACTGTTTTCTGCAGTTCTTCAAGTTATAATAATATTACCAATATATTTTGACAATACGAACTTATCAAATATTATTCTTGAAAAATGGTTAAGTTGGGGTGTTTAAATTGCATTTTTCTATTTGTTTGCCATGTTGCCCTTCTTGTTTTCTTGTTAATTAGATGTGATAACATGTTCATAGAGAATATCAATGTAAAACGGTCCAGAACATAACTATTTGGTTGACTTGTGCAGATGCTTGAGCTAGATGAGCAGCAATTTCTTGGCGAGGCAACCTGTGTAC
This sequence comes from Glycine tomentella, assembly GCA_007407185.1. Classification (NCBI taxonomy): domain Eukaryota; kingdom Viridiplantae; phylum Streptophyta; class Magnoliopsida; order Fabales; family Fabaceae; genus Glycine; species Glycine tomentella. The sequence goes on from PYAF01005010.1 coordinate 553,755, forward strand.
TATCTCAGGTAACAGAGCGAATGTTAAACTTATGTTGACATAAAGCTGAAAATGGAAAAAAATTCATTGCACTACAAATGAAGCTGGATCTTTATGATCCAGTACTCCTAACTATCTCATGATGTAATTATCTAATATACGATGCTTGAAAATGTGTAAGATTTCTGTTTTAAAGTTATAGTTCATTTGGTAACTACCAAGCATATGAAAAGTTTTTTAAACGAAGAAAGAAATGCTTTGCTTACTCAAATTATGCTTCCCTTGGCATTACTGCAAATAAAATTATATTCCAACAATTATACGCAATATTAACAAAGTGGCTTCTGCAGATAATCACACAACCTGATAAATCATTGACTATAGATCTACACACAGAAGATTCTATCAGATCTACCCTTTCCAAAAACAGTGGGAAACTCATGGTGCATTCTGAGGAATGTATTAGCTCAAAGACTGCAATAGAGATGGCATTCAGGTGTTCGGATTTGGAATACAAGGATCTCTTCTCAAGAACTGTAAGTATCTATTTTCTTTTTCCTTTTCACATTATGAGGAGTGCCAGCTCTGCTATAAGACATGTTTTTGTTTGTTTTGCAGGACCCCTTTTTATTGATATCAAAAGTTGTGGAAGGTGGTGCCCAAATTCCAGTTTGCAAAACAGAAGTTATAAGGAATGATCTCAACCCAATATGGAAGTCAGTGTTTGTGAATATTCAACAAGTGGGAAGCAAGGTATATAACTGTTGAAAGAGAGAGAAGTAAATTCAAGAGATGATGAAACCATATGTATAAACTACACAATAGAGCCCATTTTATATAGACTGATTGCCATAAATACAGATAATTGTAAGAGATTTTATTCCTATAAACATGATATGCCTATAAATCCAATTCTAATCAGATATGCCTATAATTACAAAGATCCTAATTAAATAATTATATTTTGGCCTGATTTTCTACATATAGTTGAATTGCAGCTATCTAATTAGTCATTTTTTATAATGTACAGGACAGTCCTTTGATAGTAGAGTGCTATAACTTTAATAGCAATGGAAAACATGATTTAATGGGGTAAACAGCAGTTCCTTTTTCATGTATCTGTCTATGTTTCCATTATGTCTACGTCTATGCTGAAATACATATCAGGGTTGTTTATTCTTGATTTATCAGAAAAGTACAGAGATCTTTGGCAGAGTTGGAGAACATTCATAATAATGGCCAAGGAGAAAATTTATTTTTGCCTTCTGCGGATGGACAAAACCATGATAACAAGGTCTTATTATATATTTATTAACTTAATTTCTATCATGAATTCCCGACTTTCCCTAAAACTTATGTGACTATAATACAGGTGTTGAAGAGCCAACTATTTGTGGATAAATTTACTGAAAGTGTCCAATACACTTTCTTGGATTACTTGGCGGGGGGATTTGAATTGAACTTCATGGTGGCTGTTGACTTTACAGGTACAGAACAATATCCTCAAACTTCTTGTACTGGTCTCTGGGTATAAATATAAAGATCAAGTGATGGAGAATGACACAATAATATTATGATTATTGTATTTGTAATTTTGGAATTTGTGCTCACTTGTTTGAGTCTTGTGTTATTAATTGCTGAAAATTGTACATCTTATTTCAGATTATGATAAAACACCTATTGATAAACTAATAAAATACAAAACTGAACACAAAAGTCATACATAATACAGCTATCCACTTGCTGTCCCAAAGACAAAAGTCTCCTACAGAGAATATTCTCTGTCCTCAAACTACAAATAACAACAGACTTGCCAAATTACACGCCCTAGTATTATATATAATCCTAAAACATAATTGACAGTTTGACACCAGTTATTTTCTAGGAATAACTGTCATCATACATTTCTAATACAGAACTAATGCAGAATTACCAATTTGCTTTTATTTAACCAGAAAAAGGGGTTACAACAGATACTACACAGCAAAAGAACACAAGACAAAGTCCCTCACTGAGAGTAACCTCTTCAATGCACAATACACAAGCTGAAGCTCTAACAAAGAGTTGTCCTCTCTCAATCACACTAAAAATACAAACCAAACATTGAATTTAGAAACTGATAAAACAGTTACTAAACACATAACTGCCCTGTAGTTACTAAACACAAACATAACTGCCATGATGTTCACATAACAGGCCTTGCAATGCGTCTGGTGCAGCCTTTTCCTCAAGGCTGAAAGGAGGAAACTAATTTATCACTAATTGATTCAGTTGACATCAAAGGCTTCACCAATTTGACATTGTCAATTTCTCCTAGTATTCCGTTTCCATCACCATGTCCCAAAATATGAAAAAAGATTTCTCTCGGGATATATATGGAGAGGACCAAATGGTTGGCCACATTGGAAGCAGTGTCCTTCTTCCCTTCTATGCGCATACTCTTGGATCTTGGTATGGCAAATGTCGCATGTCTTTGTTTTTGAATTGGGTTCTTGTTTGGCTATTTCCACCCTCATTGTTATTCTAATCTGTATCAGAAGATTGTTTGCCTAATTGGGCTTGATTCGAATAGGTATTTCCCATTTGGCTTGAACCTACTGTGGTTGGATTATACTATAAGTGCCCCTGACTAGAAATAATTAACTTGCTACACTTAGTAACTGCTTCCTGAACTGTGCAATTTGGCCAAACAAAATCGGGTTTCATTGCAAGATCTGATTCAAACCCTATACTATCTCCATACCACTCTTGCCAAGATAATGGCTGTCGACAGTTAATGTGGGTCATGAGTATGGGTTCTCCTACCAATTGTCTCACTCAAGCCATTCATAAACTATTTCAATGCTTGTTCTTTAGGAATTTCTAGAAGTAATGCCAATAATATCTCAAACATGTGAACATAATCTTCAACAACAATAACAATGATCTTATCCCATTAGGTGAGGTTGGCTACATGAATCACAAAGCATCATAAGATTCAGTTAAAAACCAAATACTCGGATATTATTCACTAGTGCGCTTGTTTGAGTGAAGGAGTCTGGATTTGTCTAGTTTACCTTGAGGAACCATTGTGGATTGCCCAAAATGCTAATCCTCTGAGGCCGTTGTTGTCAGGGTCAACAGCTGGTATGAGATTGCCCTTCCCCCTCCTTATCCTCTCTACTTTCCTCCAAACACCTGACACCCTTTTCATTAGGAAGATAAGAGAAGATACACTTAATATAAACTCAAGAATTCATGTTATGCTTTCATCTAATGACTAACATGCTTCTGGTTATGCATGAGATGACAGGGAAGATATACATTCTTATGGTTACCATTCTCTTGTTTACCAGCTTCAAATGGAAATCCACGCCTTCCAGATTCTTTGCATTATATTGATCCTTCGGGACGGCCAAATGCATACCAGAGGGTGAGAAATGATTCTTGGTGTAAATTCAAAACTTTATTTGTTATTGATCCATAGTTGATGTTGATGTGCTATGAATGCTTTTTCTAGGCAATTGTCGAGGTTGGGGATGTCTTACAGTTTTATGATTCAGACAAACGATTTCCTACGTGGGGATTTGGGGCACGACCAATTGATGGTCCTGTCTCCCATTGTTTCAACTTGAATGGGAGTAGTCATTACTGTGAGGTAGAACTGCTATTTCTGATCTAGCTCGTATTGTCATATTGAAACAGTTCTTTATTAGTTAGAAGTTGCTGTCTGTTGTAGGTGGAAGGGATCCAAGGAATTATGATGGCTTACACAAGTGCCCTACTTAATGTATCTCTTGCAGGACCTACACTTTTTGGACCGGTCATAAGCACTGCTGCACTGATTGCCAGCCAATCTGTAGCAAATGGTGGAAGGAAGTACTTTGTTTTATTAATAATCACAGTAAGTTAACATATTTAGCAATGTTCGATATCGTATATATCTCTGAAAGTAAATTGTAGTTTTGCCTCATTGAACATAATTCGTAAGTTTATTGTAACTAAATGGTTCGTTGGTTGTTTGTCGTGTATGTTTCTCTTTAGTTTGCCTTAATGCATCCATATTATGCATAGTAAGCATGGTGCTCTATATTTTGTGTTACATGTAACAAAAAATCACCTATCCTTCTGACTCCTAAGAATTTTATGAAGATTTTTTAATCACCTTGTTTTTCCACTGCTGCTGAGTTTTAATTGGTATGCTCCAAGGATGGAGTAGTGACAGATCTCCAAGAAACAAAAGATGCTATTGTTAAAGCATCTGACCTGCCATTATCAATTCTTATTGTTGGGGTAGGAGGAGCTGATTTCAAAGAAATGGAGGTAATAAATCCTACTTGTATGCTCGTTACACGTAGATATGTAATTGTTAGGCGTCTGAGACGATTAGTTGTGTGTGAATGGTATACCGCCGCATAAGGCCTTATGTAATTTTTTTGTCCCATTTCTTGTCGCTCAGGTTTTGGATGCAGACAAGGGAGAGAGGCTAGAAAGTTCATATGGACGCGTTGCTTCACGTGATATAGTCCAATTTGTTCCATTTCGGGAGCTTCAAAGTGAGTATCAATTTAAAATTTTAGGATGGAGATAGTGATGAGGGTTTCAGCACCTTTGCATGAAATCACATTGCTATCATTGTACTAAGAAAGTAATAATAAGTACTTCTTTGCAGAGAATGAAGTTTTAGCGAATGACGCTTTCTCTTGCAGGTGGATTTTCAGTTGTTCAAGCACTTCTAGCAGAATTACCGGCTCAATTTTTAACTTACGTTCGGAGCAGAAATATCCAACCGAGCCTCTAGACATGTAAAAACTGTACATAAAGAAGTTTTCTATTCATTGATCATTGTGGAATTTCGAGGTCCTTTTTTTCAGTTCTTCAATCAACGAATTCGGCTAAAGAGCTGAGGAACTGTTGCTTTGTGCTAATAAACGGCTCAAGAAAGGTTCGCCTGCTAGCTGTCTTATCCAAAGGATATGTGTGATCGAGCCTTATGATTGGCGTTTCCTTTTCTTTTTTGTGCACGTGTCCTTTTGGGATTTCCTAGGTGATTGGTTTTGGTTTGTCTGAAAATAGTAACACCACACATTGAAATCAATGATTTCTTCCAAATGAGGACAAATCTTAGTCCTTATGTCTACACTTTATGATATGATTAGTAATGGAGATCCAATAATTTGGGGATGTCTTTAGATAGCATTACCAATACAAGATAATATGTATCTAAAAAGAATTTCAGCACCGCTGAAGTCTATTTTTATTTTTTAGTTCATTAATAATTTTCCCATTTTGTCTCATGGTTGTAAATGCTCATTTATAAGGAAAATGAATGAGACGGAATTTGAAAATTTGAAATTAGTTTGATATAATGAAAGTTAAATAGCATATCTATCTCGGGATTTCCCCCCTCTCTTTTAAAAGAATCACTTTATTTGACAGTTATGATATACGTCCACAAAAAATCAGATTGAAAACTATAAAAGTCTAACATATAAGCAAGTAAGATTGGGTTGGGTGTCCCACCAAAAAAAGGATTGGGTTGGGTAGAGATTAGGGCAATTTAAGGAAGGGCATTTGAATTTTACATCTCACTGTATTTTAAAATGTTTATTTCAGAATATAAATGTGTATTTCAAAATGAATTTTTCTAAACATAATAAGAGATACAAAACTTAATGTTGGAGTGAAAGAAATAAATGTCTTAAGAAGGTTCTAAGTTCACATTTTTTCCCTTGTAGCATTTTTTTTTTACAAGAAAAAAATCTAACATATCAATTTAAAATAAAAGCAAGTAAGAAAAAGCATTAAATAGAAGTAAAGCTGTAGAACTGTAACATCAACACCACATGAGACATTTTAGTAATAGATTTTAAATAAGTATAATTTATAATGTGATAAGGTTTTGTTTTTGTTCTTATAATTGCTCGAGACTTTTATTAGTGTTTTTTTTTTTTTTTCATTTGCCTTAGGCTTAGCTCAAACCATTTTATTTAAATAGGTGAAATTTTAGGCACATTTTTTTAATAGGATAGAGAGAAAAACAGCAGAAATTCACAATTTGTTTAAAAAAATATACAATTCATTTTTATGCCTATTTCTCTTTATACACGAAGTTAGGGGAAATTTTTGCCGTATTATTGTATAAATGGTTACTATATTATTTAAAATAATATGTAAATAAGAAAAATGTATCATTAAGTGGTTAAACATAATACTCATAAAGTTATAGGAAAAAAATTTACTTATCATGCATACGTGAAGCGGTGTGTATATAAACTTCGAACAGTCATAACTTTTGATAGGAATATCCGATTGAGACGTAATTTATGTCAAAACGCTCGAAATCGAGGGGGGAAGGCCTAAGCAAATTCCGAAGGGGATTTGGTTAACTATTTTTTCCAAAAAATGCCTCTAAGTACCTCAAAATTAGGATTTAATCTTCAATCATCCAAAAATTTCCTTGTTTTCTACTTTTTTAATTATTTAATTAGTTGATTTAATGCTATTATTTATTTTTTTATTACTTATCTTAATTTCGAGCGTTTTGACATATCGCACACATCGATCGGACATTTCTATCAAAAGTTAGACTATTTGAAGAACATATTGTACGCCTTTGTAATTTTTTTCGATATTCTAAATTTTTATATGGTTTTTGTTTAATATTTTTTTGATTTTTTATGTAACTAATGTTAATATAATATTTTATTTAAAATGATTTCTATATTAAAAAATTATTTACAATTTAAAAAAAAATAGCAACTAAAATAGCGACTGAATTAGTCACGCCAGGGGAGGCGCAACTCAGTCCCAATTGCGCCTGGTGGGGGCGTGACCGGTTGCGTCCTGTTGGGACACGATTCGTTGCTATAGATGCGTAAATACTTTTAAAACTACAGTAAATTCGTAATTTTTTTAAAAAAAATAATATTTTAATTTTTTTTCCAATATAACAATACTCAATATTTCTTTATTTAATAGTAATTAATAAGATTTTTAACTGAATTTGTAAGAGAATTTGAATTTCTTTTAAAATGATCATCAAAAATACTTTAGCTGCTACTTTTGGTTGAAGCATGTTGGCGTAGTAGTGATTGACTGATTGGGTTTGAGACAAAGCATTACGCGTCTTATTTCGTTAGGAGAAATTATATATAAAGCAGTCTTTATGACTTAGGTCAGTTAGGTGAGAGAGATTTGGTTGCATCTTGTAACGACCGTGAAATATTTTGGGGGTTCATAGCGTAAATATGTATTCTTGATATGTACTGATGTTCTTCTTGTTGAATAAATTCCTTTTGTTTGCGAAAAAATGACCCAGTTTGAAAAAAAAACTCGTATCCTTAACGAGGAACTTGATTTATTTAATTTAAAATTTTAATTTATATATACTGAGAGTCTGAAAGTTTTTTCTACAGTGATTTGGTATCATAGATTTATATATATAGAAGGGACGAATTCATAAGTGTATTATAGGGGTCAGATTTTTTCTTTACATAATTATTTAAATATTTAAATTAATTATTTAATAAATAATAAATTTAAAAATATTTTATTATTAATTTTGTGGATAAAATGGAGATATGATCTTCTTATAGAATTTTTTTATAGCAAATATTAACTCAAAAGCTTATTTCTTATATTAATTGGCAATATAAAAACTTTTACAATAATTAGGTGTAGAAATTAAAGCCTTGTTTTCAATTTTAAATAAAATATAGGTCTCATTTGAAGCGGTTTTAGTTGTGAATTTCACAAAATTTTAAAAATAATAATGAAGTTTTTATTTTTAAATTTAATTTTAGTTTGATCTCCAATTTTTAGTTTTAAAATAAAATCATTTTAAAAATATCATATCCTAATAAAATTTAAGAATCTTTTTGTGTGGTGATGATAATGCCAAGAATAATAATAATAACGATGTTGATGATAATGCTAATAGTGATGACGATTCTATTGGTTGGAAAGACGATGACATTATTGATGATGATATAATATAAGAGAAGATAACAATAATAATAATGATTGAAAAATGAAGTTATCATCAATAAATTACTGTAGTGATAGTGAATGTGAAGAATCATTGTCATATCTAAATGTATTTTTTAAATAAAAAATTAAATTTAAAAATCATTGTTTTAAAAATGAATATAAAATTATTTCAAAAATACGTTAAAAATCGTGTGAGTTCTATATTTGTGAAGCACATTTTGATTTAAAATTTACATTTGGAACCAAATTATAAAGAGAAAATAACACTCGTGGGGAAAAATATTGTGTAATTCTTGCTATAAAAGAAAGAATCCATCGTGTGTGTGAAAACTATTCTGTGCAAATTAGTAAAAGAATATACAAAAGAAAAAGTGTGTAAGAATCACCTATAAAAGAAAAGGAACAAAAAGGACTTCAATCACAAGATGGTGATTCACTTTAACTCACTCCATGGGCTTTGCGTGTAATTAATGCAAGGTTCAAAACTATTACGCTTAAGGGTATATGTAAATAACCCCTAGTTTTTATGATTTTTTTTTTTTATTTTTGCATAAAGATTTAAGAAAATATGGTTTCGGAAACTTATCAACACACACACAAAATATTTAAAATATAAAATATTTTTTATTGGACCGAAATATTATTTGGAATATAAATTTTTTAAATTTTCTTAGCAAATAAAAATATGAAAAATACAAGAATATGTATTTACAAATCACGAGCCATAGAAGTGAAAAAAAATTCTTAAACAATAAATGATTTATAAATACAAAAATAATATTGTACTACAATAATATTTAAATTGAGAAAAAAATATTTAACATTATTAATTAAATAAATTAATCTTGCAAACTAGTTATTAATGCAAACAAAATAGATATTATATAGGGACATGTACACGCATGACATAATTGAATTATTATAAAAGGAATATTGCAAATATAAGTCCTCTGTGTGTGTGTATATATATATATATATATATATATGTGTGTGTGTGTGTGTGCGCGCATTAATTTACAAAAAGATATATTTTTTCAAAACATAGTACTTTTTTAAAAGAATTTTCTTTTACATTTAAACTTATGTTGAAAGTTGAAAATTGATTGTAAGCTTATAAATAACCGGTGTTTGACAAAGTCACCTTATTGAATTGCAAAGTAATTATGATGAGATAATAAAACATTAATTAGTTATTAGTCTAGAGATATAATTCAGTTGATTGAATAATAATACATGATTTATTATAAATTTCTTGAAATTTTTTTGATTATCACAGATAAAAAAAACATTAACCATTATCATTGTCCAACTCAATCATAAAGAACAAATTTACATGGAAGTAAAGGAAGAAAAGAGTAATTCAAAACTCTTCTATTTTTATAATATTTAAATTATCACGAATAAAAAAAATATTAATCATTATCACTGTCCAGATCAATCATAAAGAACAAATTTACATGAAAGTAAAGAAAGAAAAAGTAAATCAGACTCTCCTACTTTTATAGATTTTTAAATTATATATACTGAACAGCATTTTTTATTTTAAACCTTAAGTTTCTTATGTGATTAATGTATATTACACTTTGATTTATTTTTTAGTATATAATAATTTGTTAAACTAATCCATATTGGCTGAAGAAAGAAAATCAAAAGAGGTATAACTTAGTTGTTTGAATAGAATATCTGGGTTATTATAAATTTTTTATATTTATTTATGATTTTTACGAATAAAAATGATATTTATTCCTCGCCCTTCATTATACGATGGTGAGAGAATGATATTTTTTTCACATTTACAAGTTTTTAGTTTTAGTTTTTTTTATATGTAAAAATATTTTTTTGTTTTAAATAAGAAAAAAAAACTGTTACCACCTAACTTTTTTCCCTAAAAAAAGTCACTTGCTAACAGAAAATATTAGGTATTAATATAATATTGGTTTACTGTAATAATGACCTAAGAAATTAAATTATACATTATACATTATGAATATAAACTATTTTTTTAATCATGTTATTGTGCCTTTATCAGTATCTAATTAATTTCTGTCAAAAAAAATTCATGGCCACTTTTAATTGATCTTTTTTTTAATTACTTTTTTTGTCTTTTCAAAACACGAATTTAAAATCTTTATTAGTTATTATTCTAGATTAACAGTATATTTTTAGAGATTAACAGTATACATTTTATACTAGTAACTTCTATGATCTATTTTTATGCTAACGAAATTCTCTATTGCTAAATATATCAGATTTTCAGTATTGACCTGCAACATTTAATTATAATAATTTAAATTTTATACATTAAACAAAGACTATATTAATACGAAGATAAAAAGTCTAATTATTTGTATAAAACTTTTTTCTTAATATGAACTGATTTTAAAATATGAATTTAATGTTTATGTATTAATTATGTAAAATAATTTTATACAGTCATATATTCAATTATAAAGTGTTAAAGTATGTTTGAGTTATTTTAAAATTATTATTTTAAAAGTCAATAAATTTGTCATAAGTAGATTATTATTGAATAAGTGTGTCAATTTTTGTACACTTTCAACTTATAACTATTTTTCAATTAAAATATTTCTAATTAATGCCGAATAACATATATTAATTCCCTTCCCTCGAGAAAAAATATTCTTACGTTATACCATTCAGTTTCTACAAATTAATTATAATATAACACATAATTAAAGATTTTTTCACACAGCATCTAAGATTTGTTTGAAAGATGAATGATATGAAATATTCTTTTTAATCATAAATAAAACCCATATGACTCTCACTTTTCATTTAATAACTTCACTTTTCATTGAATAAAACCTACATAAATTTCAATGAATAATAATAGAATATATTTAAAAAAAAACGTGTCACAGCAGCATTTTTCTTCCCTAAAAAGTTACAAATTGATGAACTTTTGATTTTGGAGTGTGCTCTCATTTGTCTTGGGTTCACACTGGTAAACACGGCAACGAGACATAAAAATAATGGAACCAAAACCCTAGCCTCTCCCCGCTCCTAATTCTCTTCCTCATAGATCCATTTTTTTCTCTTTCTTTCTTACGTTCGTTTTTTTTTAACCTTTACGTTTGGTCGATCTAAACACGAGTATCATCCACTATCTAGATTCGATTCTTGCCACACTTTGTTGCACAACCCCATGATGAAACATAGAACTCAAAAGATATCCAATAACACTCGAAAACTTTGCAGTAGGAGCCACGTTAACAATCAATTAATTTAATTAATTGATATATATGTGCAAATATCTCTCTTACACACTATATATCAATCAGTTTCTGAAGTGGATCCAAGAGACATGGAGGGAAGATCAATATCACATTCTTCTGAAAGAGAAGAGGAATATGATTTGTTCCCAATATATTCTGAAAGGTCTCAGCAAGACATGTCAGCCATGGTTTCTGCTCTCACACAAGTCATTGGTGGCTCCAATAGTGATTCTCTTCAGCTGCATGAAGGCCTTTTAACTTCTTCACATAACATCACCTCAACCCAGAATAACAATGAACAATCCCAAGCACCACAACAAGAACAAGGTAATATAAGTTTTTCACTCACTATCCTTTTCATCATATTTAATTTATTGCGTTCAAATTGGATTTGAAGGCTAGGGTTGATTTTTACGACTGGGATATTATTATTTGTTTTCCGTACTTAATTATGTTCCTTTTCCGATACTATTCGTTTTTGTGACTTTGAAACCTCTTTTCTTGGATCAAAGTGTTCACAAACACCTAATCTTTCATATTCCAGTACCCTTGAGCTAGTACAACATTAAAGGGTTTTAATTTAATTTCTTTCTTAATTAGAACCACTAACTTCCCCTGCAAGGCTACAACTGAAGCACGTACGCTGGAGGTTCATGCACAGCCCTTCAATATTTGTTTTTATAACATGTCATTATTTTTTTAGTCTTAAGAGCGAGCCTTAGCGCAGTCCTAAGGTTGCTGCTTAGAAGTCATTAGTTTAATTTTTTAGAATATGTTTAGAGCTTTCAGTAATGAATTGTCTTTTTCTAATGTTTTCCCCAAAAGAAGGTAGATATGGTCTCCTTATATGATTTGGTATTGACCACGATAAGGTGTGTATATACCTATATCTATATCTATATGTATATATATATATATATATATATATGAATTGAGAAATTATATTTAATTATATAATTTTTCATAATTGTTAATTATTTAATTGGTATAATAGTTTTGGGAGAAAAGAAAAATAATCTGTGGACAACTCTAAATGACACCTAGCCAGATAAAGAGAGAAAATTTTAAACATAATAGTTGTTATAATATGATAAGAACAGAAAAAGAATGAAAAGTTATGAATTAATGAAGTGTTTTGAAATTATTGGATGTTTAAATATTACTACTCACCAAAAAGATCAGTCTCCAAAGCTGACAATATTCTATCATTCTCTTGGTCAGAATACAACGGTCCCCACTTGAAATACAAGTTGATGAAGCTAGCAAAGTAGCAAATGTAGTTTCGTAAGAACACATTATTGTTCATGTATCTTTGAGCCAATTAATGTATTCATATATAGGATTTAACATTTTTCATAAGTTTTTGTGTAAGATATATCACAAAAAGAGAAGGGAAAAAAAGTTTGAGATGAGTAAGTGATATGATGGAAAGAAAATAGGGGAAAACGTTGTAGCTAAAAAACTAATAAAAAACATTAAACTATCAATAAATTATTTTTTTGAATATAATTTTTTATTAGAAAATATTAATTATCAGTATTTTCATAGAAAATATGAATGTTCGATTTCTTTTCTCCTTCCTTTTTCCTTTATTAGTGGAGTAATATTATACATCACCTTGTATATTATTATATGGATAATTAATGAAAGTCTTGTGATTGTGAAGGGAGTGTAAGAAGAAGACACTACAGAGGAGTGAGGCAGCGTCCATGGGGAAAGTGGGCTGCAGAGATTCGCGATCCGAAGAAAGCAGCGAGGGTATGGCTTGGAACCTTTGAAACAGCTGAAGCTGCAGCTCTTGCTTATGATGAAGCTGCTCTCAGATTCAAAGGAAGCAAAGCAAAGCTCAATTTCCCTGAAAGGGTTCAAGGGAATCAAGGCACAGCTGGCGAATTTGATTACCACCTCACAAATCAACACAGCACCAGTAGTCATGATCAGCAAGCTTCTAACCCTATTATTACTCCACACTTTGCTACTACTCAAGAAACTTATTCACCAAGTCATCACTTTCAATATGCACAACAACAACAACTCATGGGTGCTGGGAGTAACAGCTTCAATAACAACCAAGATATGCTTCGTTTCTATGGGGGACATAACATGTTTGTTTCTTCTCAGCAATCTGCATCATCGTCTTCTTCCACTGCACTGTCTCAGAGTCAGCAAGATGGTTTGCCGAGATTTTCGATGCAATTTGGAGCTTCTTCTCACTCTGACCATTCTGGGAATTGGAGGGGTGGACATTGAACAAGATACGATATATGGATGTTGATTTGTTCCGCATCTCATGGTTTAAATTTCTTTTGTTTTTCATTAGTCACGGCATTGAATGCTGTTATTATATTTTCATGACCTTTTAAGTTATTTTAATTAATCTCTTGTATGTGTTGCCAATGATGAAATGTTTGTTTAATTTGGAAAAGCATGGTGTTGGTATACCTTTGTCTTAATTAAAAAGGAAAGAGCACGAAATCTGAGCTCACACATTGACTGGTTCGTAGTATATATATATATATATATATATATATATATATATATATATATATATATATATATATACACTAAACTAATATATAATGTACTTTCACTAAATAATATACTATTTAAGCTTTAATTTTAAGAATATTTCAAATGTTTAAAATACTAGTTTAAAATGATGAATTCATTAATGTTTTTTTTATTAAGCTTCTATAGTAGTGGTGTTTCTCGAAAGATACAGAATCATCCTAAAATATGTTGCCGGTGAATAAGGCTCTAGTTGAATAAATTTTTCAACATATATTTTATGAGAAGAGAATAAAAAAGAATCTCTTATAAATTAAAATTAAAATTTAAAATTTTAAAATGATTTTCTTTTTTAAAAGTTAAGATGTATATAAGTTAATTTTAACTTATGAAATAAGTTTAATTCATTGTATTTTATTGTTTTTTTCCTATAGTATATTTATATTCAAACAAGTACGACCTAAGATAGAAAACTCATTAAGAGTATGTGTAAAAAAAAGGGAACGAAAAAATTATTAGCTACATAGTATGAGACCGTGATGATTCTAGTAAGCTCAACAAGAGACATATATATAAAATCGAGTTATATTTTTTAAAAAAAAAAAAAACTAAAAGCTTGAATGTATATGATATAACAATTAGTTGAGATTATTTTTTTTATCCGTAAAAATCGTAAACAGTGTCAAAAATTTACAATAATTTACATATGATGATGAACCAATTGAACTAGACTTCCTTAATAATTGAGATTAGTTATATTTGATAGTTTAGTAGTTTTGGATTATTTAATAATTTTCAAAATAAAATAAAAGGAAAGAACCGAAAGAAGGATCGGAGTGGAAGGAATAATTAATTGGGACGTAAGAAAGGAATATATATCGACAGAAGATTATAGTTAATTAACAGTGTTGGGTGTTTCATGAGTTATACATACGTGTGTCTAAAGCATCAAGCATCAAGCATCAAGCATCAATATATGAAACTCAGACTCTCTCGAACAGAAGGTTTGAACACTAACGTAAAATTCTAAACCTAGATGGCGCAAAAGCGTCTAATTTCGGCTTCAGTGTTGATTATTAGTTACTCTACACTACTACAGTACTCTAGTCTCTAGAATAAATAAACATTTCAATGCTGCCACATAAAATAAAATAAAACACTACAATATCTTTTTTATCGATAAATATTGGATCGTGGGATGATCGATCTCATGTTAAGTAATTAATAAAGATAACATACATGTTAATAAAGTACATAACATGCATGTGTCATGTTGGAGTATTTATTTTGTATAGTATGTTTTCTTTCTCATACATAACAAAAAAAAACAAATTTGAAGAAAAATACCAGATTTAGATTTGCATGTTAGCAAGAAATTATTATTACAACGTCATATTATAAAAGAAAAAGAAAGATAGGATTATGTTTTTTTTACAGAAAAAAATAGAAGTTAAACTAATGGAACATAAATAGTAACAGGCTCTATATATCTATTATTAATATTTAATGTTTGTCGTCTCTCTAATCAAAATTAATGAGAATTCTTAATTCAAAATTACCTACTCATTTCTTCTGTCTTTTTTTTTTATCTTTAAACTTTTGAAACAAATTTTTGTTTCTATTTATGTTTTTATTTTAACTTCTATTTTTTTCTGT
>PYAF01005010.1:569204-600584 GCA_007407185.1 Glycine tomentella
ATGAAAAAGATAGATTAAAGGAAATAAGATATTAATTAAGAAGAAAAAAACCCTTAAAGACGTTTAACACTCTTGTTGAAGAAAAACTTCTAAAAAACGCTTTCACAAAAGATAGTTATTATAATATATATATATATATATATATATATATATATATATAAATTATAAAATATTTCATACAATTATCATAAAATGGAAGAGAAATAATAGTAAAAGGCATGATTAGAAAGTTAAAATTAATTTTAAGGTTAACAAAAATATTAATTATATTATTTAATCTGCATTATCTAATTAAGTATAAAATTCTATAAGAAAGGAATATTATTATTTTTTGAATGGAAAAAGGAATATATTTAAAAAAAATGTAGAAACTGTTTATTATAATATTTCTTATAAATTACTAATAATTAATTGTGATATGTACGCGCGCGTGTGTGAACATTTTTATTAGGTAGTTGCAGGGCGGAAAGCCAAACCTGAGCTTTCCTTGGCACGTGTAACACAAACCAAACCGCCCAAAATACTCACTACTCACGAAGCCGAAATTGTAATTGTTCACAGACGCATATAGTGCTGTCAACACGTTGTCAGTTTCTCATGCACCATATGCTTATTGCGAAATTAATTTGCTCAAAATTGATTAAATTGGCTCGCAACTACACCCAAAAAGGTTAGCATACATTGCACGCAACTTCAAATGAACATTGACTTCAAGAACCTATCTAGTTGAATTATGAGTGTGGTCAAATTTAATTCGAGTAGGAGTCGTTGAATTTGGCAATGGATGACCAAAAAGTCCATCTCGAACAACCTTTTCAACCTGCATGGAAGACTTCCATGGCGATTATTTGATTGTTCAATACTGAAATTAATCTCTGACTGTTGACTGTTGAATAAGTCGTCTAGAATTTCACTTTCACTCTTTAATTACTACGTATCAGCAATAGAATTAAATAAATCTCTTGTATCGTTTCTGTTTTCCATTCTCAAATCTCAATATTATATAATATTAACATTTAACAACACGTGTTCTAAAAGTTAAATCTCGACATTATGCGAACCAAGATGCTTAAATATCTCTGCTGTTGGAATTGCCATTGCAGTCTAGTTCTAGCTCAGAATCTCTTTCTGAACTAGATCTCTTCTACCTGAGCCAAATATAATGCTTAAATATATTTGTAGAGTCTATAAAATATGCATGTTTAGATTTTCGATTTTATAATTTTTATTAAATTATTATTTTTAGTCCTGATTAGGAATTTTTGTTTTGAGTCTTTGTAAAATATTTTTTTTGTGTGTTTTATTTCTCAAAGAAATTGAAACTACTATTTTTGGTTTCTAAAGTTTAGCCGTTTAGGCATGACAATATATAACAATAAAACCCTTAGTTACATGTATCCATCTTTGTGGGAAAATTTTGCTTTGAGCAGGATCAAGTTTTTGGGTTTTCCTTGAGTTAGGAAAGCAGGATTGGGTTCGGGTATATTACCACCCACCACAGCTCAGTCCTTGTTTCCGACTCGCTATGTATAATAATTATTAATAATATAATTATATGACTATTTTTCATATTTTATTTTCATAATTATTAAAAATATGAAAATTATTTTAATAGTTAAATTAATAAATATAATTATAATACTAATTAAATAAAAAATTTAAAAAATTTAATCTAATTCTTAAGTATTCTTACATTACTGACTCCTTTTATTTAAATTTCACCTTTTATAAAAACGAGATGTGAAAAATTAAATCTGTTTTTTATCTGACTTGTTGTCATGCCTATTAAATTCCTCTTAAGATAGATAGATAATATTTATTTTAAAAATCTAAATTTCTTTTAGAGATATCACATGTTGATATTGTACCACATACACTAATAGATGTTGCTAGAATGGTTACTTGACGTTTCACTAAACAAATAAACAGTTAATAAATGTAACGTGACAGTAAAAACCAAAAATTAAATTATAATTTTGAGGCACAAATATCAAAGAAAAAAATCTTATAAGGACTAAAGTCTAAAGTTGTTATTTTGACAAGTTAAAAAAAACGTATTAAAGCCAAATAAGATAGAAAAAATACATTTATTTACTTTGTTTTCTATCAAGCAGTTTAATTTTTTTAAATTTTTTTTTGTTTCTTTCACTTTTCTTTCCATTCAATTTTTTTTCTCTTGAACTAAACATATCCTGAAGCATGCTTACCAATCTTTTTCGCTTTACCTTTCAGCTCTTCTTCAGTTGCAAGAGAAAGTCAACACGCTTATATCTGTGTCATTGACTTTGGAACTGTTTAGGTCTGCAGCCCACGTCGTCTTCGATTCCTTTTGGGCATCAGTTGTGCGACATTGTCTGTTGTTTTCTCAAATGTCAAACTTTACGGTTCGTTATCTAACTCTAGTTTTAATTCGTACCATTTTATGAGTCTTCACATCCTACCTAGTTAAATCACATAGAATAATTTTTTGGTAGATTGAAGTAAATTCGGTAGAATTGGATTAAACTCGATAGAATAGTATGATTTTGTATTTTTAATATTTATTTTTGTTTAATTTAAGCTTTAAATTTTAGTTGAATTATGAACTTCAATTTTTTGTTATTTTTAGGTTCATACAAAGAGGTAAAATCACTTACATTAAAAGAAAATGAATGATTTAATTTATGTGATGTACAACTAGAAGTTAAAAAGTAGATAAATAAGAAAAATTGTTACTCTTCCATTTAAAGATGTGAAATCTGATAATGAGTGAATAACAGGAGAGAGGTGATTTTTTTATGAAGACAATGTCCAAGTTGAGCAACCTCTAAATGAAAGTGATAGTGGAAGTAATATGGACTTGGTTGGAGGGAGTTTAAGTGATTCAACTTTGGATGCATTTGATATTGCTAATTTGGTTTTGAATGACAATGTTGAGGATTACTCCTCAACCAAGGAAAAACTGAAGATGATGGAGATGAAGATGATGGTGGTGATGGTAATATTGGAAATGATTTAATTAGAGGATTGATGAACATTTGAACTATTTTTATGTTTTTAAAATACTTTTATTTTAAGAACTTATGTTTTATATTGTATGAATTTATGTTTGATTGGATGTGGACTACGTTAGTTTATTGAATTATTTTAAAGTTTGTTATTTTGATTTATTTTGGGGTTAAAATATCTAGTTATGATTTTATATATGAATATTAATATATTTTTTATATTGAATAAACTCTTACTAAGTTTACAAGTCAATTCTACTAGTCAAGTTTACATAACTTTCACGAATTTATGTAGAATTGTAAGTTTGACAAGCTTGCTTGATTGTATTTATTAAAATTTCCTTATGGTCATTTTCAACCTGCTTATCATTACTTACACTTGGCTCTTGTCTCTTGTAACATGTAAGCGAAGAAAAATACAAAATTCAGTTTCTCCTTTTTTTTTCTAAAAAATTGCTAATTAAATTAACTTATTTTAGTTTTTAATTAAAATCGCCATAAATATTTGCTTCAGTCACTATAAGAAAAATCATCTATACCTACGAACTTTTTTTACCTATGGACATAAATTAGTGTAGGTAAAACTAAAAAATACTTCTACCTACAACTAATTAAGGTAGGTAAAACTTAACAAATTGTACCTACCATTATTTGGTGTAGGTAAATTCATTAAAACTAAAAATGACTTCTACCTACAACTATTTTATATAGGTAGAATTCCAAAAACTTGTGTCTATGGTTGATTAGTATAAGTAAAACTCAAAATGATTATTACCTACAAAAACTTAGTGTAGGAAAAATTCTAAAAAACATATACCTACGACTACACCATGTAGATGAAACTTCTTAAACTTGTCCCTACATTTAGTTGGTGTAGATATAACTTCAAAATCTTATACCTACAATTATTTAATGTAGGTAAAACTAAAATAATTATACAACACCGAATATTATCCAATAGTTGCTATGAGTGAATTCTCCTAATTTATTGGCGTTAATTGGTAATTAGAGATGAGACGGGTATGGAAGTTTGTTGTGTCGCAATTGCAGAACAGGTTTTGGTATTATACATTACAAATGCAAGATGAATCATTCATATATTTTTTTTCTAACACAAGTTCAAGAATAATTTCTATATCAGGCAAATCACCCTTTTTGCCATTTTTTTTTCATTACAATGTCCATCTATGTACTTAGATTTTGAAGTACTAGGCTCTCTTTTTCTACAATTCCATGATCAACATTTTCCAATTGAGTCACTTTCCCCATTGTCATTGCAGCTTTTCCAGGCCCATGTGTGTTACTCCTGAGTCCTAGCCCAATTGGTTAACTACTTAATTACCACACTAATTTTACACTGATCAATCAAGGAGGGGTTGCTTAATTTAAGAATACATTAGAACTCAAATATAGCGTAGCATAATTGATAAAAAAAAAAAGTCCCTTAAACATTTAATCAGGCTTATTACCTCTAATCCTTCGTTTTTGACAAGAAATATCGCAGGTTTACCAAAAAAACAAAACAAAAAAGAACTCAAAGTAGTTTTTGAATTTGATTTGCAATATACATTAACTTGACAAAATTAAACGCTTGTGTGCGCAATTATCTGGATCGCAAAGAACAGAATCAAGTTGCAACGTTATTTCATTTTTCCCTTTACGAGGCATCAACTTGGATTGGGACCCTTTACCATTCCCACTAAACAAAACAAACTACGTGCCCATTTCTAATTGCTCTACCCTAATATCACAGAGTCCTGGCGTGTGATTTAAAAAATAGAAAAGAACAGGAAAGAATTAAAAATCAAAAACACTTTCTACAACCTCTCACAATTAAAAATCAAAAGTCCTCTTTGTAGATGTAGACAAAAACAAAAATCCACTCTCGTCTTCTCATATTACACTTTCGATTTCAACATATTCAATTTTCGACACCGCGTCTGGTTAGGGTACGAGTGTTGCATTATATTTAGTGTTAACTTCCATTCTAAAAGGGCAGGTATGATTCAGAGCTTTCAATTTAAAACAATGTGCCTTGTGCAGTGAATGTAACTTGTGGAAGTTGATTAGATGATAAAATTCACATTTTAATCTGTATTAATTGCTTTGGTTTTTAAAATAACAGCTTGCTGTTGAAGTCCATGGCATCTTTATAACTTGATGCAAAGTTGACGAATCGATAATATTTTAGCAATTCAATATTATTACTTCCAAGCATATCTTATATAAAGATTAAATGCTTAATTTGTTTGCTTGAGAAGTCATAATCAGTTACGATTTTTTAATTGGCCGGTCTCATGTTATTCGATTTTCACAACTGGATATTTGCTCAAAACATTACAACTATGTCAAGTTGTTTAGATAGAACATCAACTTCAAAATTTAGCTTAATTTCTTCTATGATCCATGTTGAATACGATGATCAAAGTCTCCGTATGAGAAGTGTAAATCTTTGTTTAAGACTTCCATAGATACCAAAATCATCTCAATCACATTACAAGAGTCTAAGTCATAATTTAAACAAAGAAGAAATGTAAAAATGCATAAAAAATTGAAAATTAAGTTTTTTTTTAATATTGCACATTTTTTTCTACATTAAAAAGTCATTATTTTTCATTTAACAATTTCAAAACAAGAATCACGTGAGAATATAGAATTGGACTTTTTTTTAATAGTCATGTTAGTAGCTTGTATATGTGATTAGTATAAAATAATGATACATCATTTCTTTATTTTAAACACGTAATTAATACTTTCTCTTTTTTTTTTTCCTTTTTTTTATCACATTATCATACTCTCTTTTTCTCTTTTTAGGTGTTTTAGACAACACATTTAACGTCTATCTAACATTTTCATTAGTATATTAGCATTGAAAAAATATGATTAAACACCACAAATGCTAGTTAACATCTAGATAGAAAAGGAAAAAATATTGAAAAATATAAGTATATTAAGTTATACGATGTAATATATATAAAAAAATTTAAAAAAAAAGAAATGTTAATAAAGTATTCAAAATAATAAAATGTCCAAATATCATAACTTATTTAGCTTTATGTTTGACAGATGAAGATGATGTGTGTGGTTTTTACTCAGCAATTATTATTATTAATTCTTTTATTTAATTTTTTAATATTTTAATGAATTAATTTGAAAATAAGCTCTAATACAACGATAAATGAATTTATTGATCATGAGTTTAAATCCGAAAACAACATCGCATATGCATAATTTTTAGTTTAATGAATTAATTTCCTTAAATTATAATTGAATAAATACATTATTTTCAAAAGAGTTTAAATTAGTGGTTGCAGTACCACTAATTAATCGGAAGAGACATTGATCCTGAGTGATTAGTGCTACCAAAGATAATATCCCTTGCTATATATATGTCCTGCTACCAAAGAAGTACAAAAGCAAGTAATTCATGAAAGATACTTAATCTAATTAAAGTCCCTCCATTGCTATATATATGTCCTTCATTTCATAACGTGCCCTGGGAGCTAGCTAGGTTCTACAAATCTATTACTAACTAGTAACTATCGCAATTACTAAACGATTACATGATCACTACATATGCATTGCATGATGCATGTGGATTTAGAAGGGAAGGTGAGCACTGCCAGCAGACACGGAGCTTGAAGCTGCGGCAATGTTTCTCTCAGCGTGACAAAGCTGACGAAGCTTCGTGGGAACATACCAAATGGAAAGACGAGGATGAGCATTGAATATGGCGTCAATGTCCCAACCTTGACGCGCGGCAATGGCCACAAGGGGCTTGTAACATGCTTGCCTCCATGCTCCAACGTTCTCCCCTCTCTCCTTGAACGCCCTTCGAAGCTCGTTTGAGACCTCCTCGTCCAGACAGTGCAAGGCATAGCAGTGCACGTAGTGTCGCATCTTTGGCTTGTTGATGTAGCTTGCCCCAGCCTTCTTCGCGTACCTAAACACCTGATTTGTCACCTGCACTCCCACATTCTAGTTTGGTATATATACATCTTGGTATGAAAAATTATCAATAACGACAAAACTTCAATGTCGTCGTCTAATCAAAATTAATTGATGTGTTATATTTTGAGATATTTACAAAGAGAAAAAGACTAGTGTGAAAAAAAATTATAAGCAGTAAGAAATTACAAGTGATGTACATAACTAGAATTTAAAAGACATGATTATGGTTAATGTTTGAATAATTATAAAGTTTCACATCACTTAAAGAATTAAATTCATGGTTTATAAACATCTCATCCTCACCTCTCAACCCCGAGATATCTTTCACAAGCGAAAAAAAAATGACAATGAAACAATACCTTGAATCTGGAGAACCTAATAGACTTGATGCCGGAACACTAAGCCATATCAAGTACTGTTATCAACCATACCATGTCGGTTATATTTGGCAGCTAGTGGAACATATTTTGCTTGACTAATTTTAACAAGAATAATACGGATGACACGTAAGTTTTGTGTCAGCAATAGTAATATAATAAGAACCGTACCCCATCCACACGCACATGAAATTAACAGAATCACAAAGCATAGATACGCGTCGAATGGGATTCTTAAGAGGGCATGCGAGGAACCAGTGGGTGGAAGGGGGAAATGGGGCACATGCATGACTTTGACTTGCGGGTGGATGTGCTAGGTTTAGGAGCTAAGAGTTGTAACTGGATAATTCACTTCACTCGTACGGACAGAAAAATGGACCCCCTCACGAGAGTCCCTGACTTGTCACGTGTTCCGTGGAACGTGACAATTTTTATCACGGTGGCAGCAAGACACAATATTATTCAAACGGTTCATGAAGGGAACTACACAACAACACAAGTGAGTGGCAGAGTCAGAGTGATCAGAAAGAAGAAAGGCACGACTGAGTGAAGGAGAAAAATTAACAAAAACAATAACGAAGAGGGTTAGGGTATGGTATATGGAAAGAACTCAAAGAAGAATAATGAATGAAAATACCTTGGTGGGGCATTTTTCACCGCGGTCCTTGGCAATTGCCTGAACCTGCATCAAGAACTCACGGCATTGCTCGTAGAGATGAAACAGATAGTCCAAACCGTTCTTCTTTCCACGTGCAACTTCCCCAGGCTCTGTCACGATGAAAGGATGCTCCCTTTGCCTCTCACAACCACCACCACCACTGTTAATGTTCCCTTCGTCATTCTCTTCTCCTTCATCATCCTCAAGCTCCTCGTTGTCTTCATGATGAAGATTATTCGTCTTCATCCTCGTCCTCCGTCTCCTCTGCTGCTTCCTCCTCTCCTCCGCCGCCGCCACCACCTCCCACGTGCTCCCTCCCCCGCTCCCCACCGCCTCCTTCTCTCGTTGCATCACCGGCTCCTCCGACAAACCTACAATATATATTATATCACAACATATTATATTCACCCATTTGGTCTCGACGAGTCAAAGTCTAATTCCACATACACATAGATCTATATGTTTAAGAGACTGTAGTTTCCGAACAGATATTGATGCACATACACACAACACAAAGTTCATCTCATTCATGCCATACAGTACTCACAGAATAACAAACAAATTGTTGCTCAGCCTATTAGCTAGTAGTACTATTATTATCTGCTCACTGCTGACTTTATTTATGATACAGCATCATAGAACAGTAGTTTAATATAACAGTAAAATAAATTAGCTACTCAAACTTTAGGTTTCAAATGTAATTTTAATTAGCCAAAAGATTATAAACATACCGATTGTACAATAGAGGAGGTAAGCACTAGAGAGAGATTTTCATCAATGGACCGTCCAACAAATCACATAAGTGGACTTCGACTACACAATTATGTGTTATGAGTAGGTTAATAAGGTTTAAAATAGGTGTATGGTGTATGGTACCTTCTTGAGAGAGGGCGTCGAGGGCGTTGGTGGTGGTGTCGGCGGAGAGGAGGTTGTTGTTGTTGTTATTGCGTCGCTTGATGTCGTCATCTTCAACGCGGCGTCGTTCGGCTCTGACGGCGGCTTTGATGCCGTAGCGCTCGCCGACGAGGAGGTCCCAACGGAAAATCTGGGAGAGGCTGTTCATCATGTCGTCGAGCTCCTCGTCCTTCATGTCCACCAGCGTGCTCACCGTGAACCCGAGTTCGGCGATTTTCGCCGCTGTGTAGTAGCGGATGCCGTAGGCCTGAAAGAGCTCCTCCAGTCCTCCGAGCTCGCGCGGCGCCGCCGCTCTCGCGGGGTGGAACGCCGGGGTCACCGGCGGCGGAGCGACCCCGTATTCGAGGAGGGAAGGGCGCGGGGGCGGCGCGGGCGGGAGGACGGTGCGTGGGTCCCACTTGAATAGGCTGGCGGTGAATGCGTCTGGATCCATGAGGGTTGGAAAGTGAGGAGTGCAAGGGTGCGTGTGTGTGGTACTGTTTGGGTGGAGATAAAGGCATAAAGCCATAAAGGTGGCGAGAGAGAGAGAGAGAGAGGGTTAATTTCCTTTGCAGAGAGAGGGGTTAATTTCCGGAAATGCCCTTTTTTGTATCATTCTGATTTGATTCCGGGATGGGTGTTTTTCCCGAGACTGGTTGGGGGTTGAGGTTCCTTACTTCCTTTTGCGTCTCAGTGAGATCTTTCTTGAAACTCTTCAGCGTTAGTTCCCATTTGGTCACATTGAAACTGTATGCCCCCAAACAAACTAGAAAGTTTCGTGCTAGAGAAATTACTACTATTTTACACTCCTGGATCACCACATTTTACATATATATGGTGTTAGTTAATTTTTAGAGTGACACATAATCAATTAATATTGAGGTAAATCGCGTAATTGTATTAGTCAAATAATATTATTATGAACAATAAAATTTTATATTTAAGTATTTGACACATGTACATATTAATAGTAAAAGAAACACATCTATATGTTAAAGACTTAAATTTAAGATTATTGACTAAATTAAGATAATCTTATGTCAGTTAATTTATGTATTTAGTGGTTAACTTAATAATGTTTTTCAATTTATGTAGAATTAATAATTAACAATAAGCTATCTATTGTGTGAAGGTTAATGGGAATTATGATGATTTTGAATTATATTATAGTATTTCATGTATTGAGAAGATGAGGTTTGACCTTTGATTTGACTGTTGTTTTTTGGGTTTATCAATTGTTTGTTCATCATATATGTGATGGTGTATACTTAATTAGGGTGGTGCTCACAGTCTTACAGTTTTACTTAAACAACCGTGAGAATGGCCTTTTTGGGTTGGCTTAGCTATGTGATTATGATGGCCTGATTTGAATGTTCGGAAAGGCAAACTGGCAAAGGCATGCATGAAAATTCGGACAACCAACCCTCTTCTTACGTGCTAATTGCCTAGGTTAACTTTTGGCCTAATTGTCGTTCACGTTGTGTTTTTGAGGTGGCGGGTGTTACGATTATGAACCAAATAGTAGAAGTTTAGTGCCACTACGTGAAATGTCTCCGATGGATTTGTCTTGGAAGGCGTTTACTTTGTTCATGTCCCAACCAATCCCACAGGAATATATTGATCCTAGCGACTCTTATTCTCTCGCGTTGTCTCGTCTGTAGTCAAATTTTATCTGCTAGACATTCCCGTGAAATAGTTCTCTCAAGACTTTCCAACGCAACATATCTTCTTTTCATGTCACTTTCATTCTAAAGACAACCCCAAAAGATAACTTTTAACTCATCTCCTACTAATCCATCAAAAAATCATTTCACTTTTACTTTCCTATGTCCATTTTGTAAGTGAGCCAAATTGTAGAAAAGAAACAGAAAATCTTAACTCTAGATAAGATTACTATTTAGAACATTTTTTAATTAATTGAAATACTAATAATTATTAGGATAACTTTTTAAGTAGCCAAATTGTCTCTCTCCTGAGGTGAGACTCATGGGAAGCAACTGCCAAAGGGAAAAAATCGAAGGAAAGGGAGGAGAGGAAATGAACAACAAAATCCAGTAAAAATAAAATATTTTTTTATAAAAAAAAGACAAATATGGGTTGATGAACACTAGATTTGTCTCTGCATATTGTTGATGAGAACAAAGATGATGGTCGTGAAGGAAAGGGAGGAGAGTGTGGGGGGTTACGTCGAAGGGAGGAGAGGGTGAGGGTTTGTCATGCGGCGGAGGGTGGGAGTTGGGTTCGCGACAAAAGGAGGTGAGACTGGGGGTTTGGTTTGCGAAGGGAGCAAATGGTGGTGGTGGGGTTCGCAAAGGGGAAGGAGGAGAGACTGTGTGGCATTGCGGAGGGTGGGGGTAAGTGGTGTGGCCGAGGGTAAGGGGTGGGGGAGTGTGAGAGAAAACAAAAAGGGGAAGGAGGAGGGGTATGGAGGGGCGCGACTCATAAGGAAAATGGGAAGGAGGATGGGGTTTAGGCATTCAATTTTATTTTTTTTAAAAATGACTGGTGCACATCGATTTTATTTTAAAAATGGTCATTGCACATCTTTTTTTTTTAAATGATCGTTTTCTACTACTCTTTTTTTTTACAGAAGACCGTTTCCTACCTAGTAGCTATAAAAAAAATTATTGTTGCGTTTAATTTTGTTTAAAAACTATTATAAAATTAAATTTCTGTCTCCTATAAATTAAGTCATTGGTCCTAATTTTTTTCACTTCAATTTTCATTCTCATTCTCTTTGTTACTTACGTAATGGTCTCAAATCAATTTAATTGACAAACTTATATGAATTTATTGCAAAATTATCAATAACCTCTTTCGAACAAAAATTCGCAACATCCTCCTTCAGTGTTTCCTATGTTGCCATTACCACCTCCCTCAATGAGCAAAAATTCTCAAATTTTTTCTCATTTCATTCCTTACTTGCCACTTCTACCACTGTCGTCACCAGTAACTTATAATCAATCCTCTTCTACCGAAAATTCTCAAAGTTCTCATACCTTTCATTCAATGCCACAAAACACCTTTACCACGTTCCATAAGTCTCTCAATAGTTCTAGTCGTTCACATACTCCTTCAAATGAAAAAGTTGATATACAATTTTCTACCCAAATTTGTTTAAAAAATATTATAGTAAAGGAAGAATGAGGGATTTCTACAAAGAAGAAAAATGACACACAAGTATTCTTTTCAATTGAAGAAGATAAACTTCTCTCTCGTGGCTTAATGTCTCACTTGATTCAATCGTCAGTAATGGTGAAAACTTAGACGCTTTTTGGAAAAGGGTTGTAGATAATTGCAACACATTCATGGCAATCAAAGTGAGAGATCTGGCGATCAACTGAAATCTCGATGGCAAAAAATTCACATTGTGCTTCAAAAGTTCAATTGTTGTTACAAGAAAGCCATTGCTTTGAAGGAGAGTGGTTACACGAAGAACGATGTGATGATTAATTCATATGCTATTTGGAAGGAAGATCTCAAAAATGAGTGTGAACCAGATATTTGGAGATGAGTATCTGAGAAGATATAACAATAATGACATCAATCGCCTACTAAAAAATGGACAAACACATAGGTTTCTAGGTATGTTGGGTTTCTCAATCGCATGCAATAAGAATGGAAAAATTGTCCAATTGCATGACAAGGCCAATATTGTGGAGGTAATCATCGAAAATCCACAATAATACTTGAAGTCATTGCATCATAAGACTTGTGCATTTGACATGCATATTTCAGAGTTGTAGGTTCAAACAATGACATTAATGTGTTAAACCAATCACTCGTGTTTAATGACATTTTGAAAGGCCGATCTCCTTAGGTGCAATTTATAATTAATGGAACCCATATAATATGGGGTACTAACTTGTATATGGCATTTATCCTGATTGGACCACATTTGTGAAGATCATTCCAATGCCATAGAGGAGAAAAGAAGTCATTTGCAAAATGTCAAGAAAGGGCAAGAAAGGATGTGGAGAGAGCATTTGGTACGTTTAAATCTCGATTTGTAATAATGTGGTACATCGCGTAATTGGCAAACGAGTACCATGAAAAACATAATGTTGGCATACATTGTATTGCACAACATGATTATTGAAGGCGAACTAGATACATACAATGGTAATGTTGATATTGATTACAATCATATTTTCAAAGAGATCTCAAACATTGGCGTTTTTGTGGTGCTCATCCCGACTTTGTTGCGTACATGCATACAAGGGGAGTTCATCAACAACTTCAAATAGATTTAGTGGTGCATATTTGGGAACGTTTCAGTAACAACAATAATGAAATTTAATTTGTTACTCAATGTGCATTTTTTCGATCAATGATATGTATTATCATAAGTTTAAATTATCTTGATGAATAAATATTTTAATTATTGATAAATTTTCTTTTTTTGAATTAATTTTTTCTTAATTAAAAATAATATGATTAATTATTTTAAAATAATTTGCAAATAAATATTAAAATATGGATCCCTCATAAAATCTAAAAAAAATGATTTAAGATTTTAAAATAAAATTTATTATTAGAATAAAAAATAAAAAAGATCTTAAAAATAAAATATTAGAATAAAAATAACGTGACATGATAATGATAAGATTCATACAAAAATTAAATAAGATCTCATTTTAGAATCTAGCAATGAAGTTTACAAGTTATAACCAACCAACAACTTTCTGTCATACCCTAAGCGGCTCAGCCTACATTTATGGTTTAATGCAAAAAGTCACTCAAACAAACCTAATCAATTCTTCGCAGAAAAACAGCCAATAAATTCTATAGAAATGTCACTAAGATATTTATAATCTTTGGACAAACGTTAATAAATATATTTATCATATTGATTAAATAGCTGAAAACAGAAAGATTTATGTTAAAATATATAAAATTATATTGTCCAAAATTTTCTTTTACCTTTTTAATAATCTCCATAATAAATATTTTTTATTTTAATTTTTTAATTAATATTTTAAAGACACTAGTTAATAAGACTCATCTTTTATTATTATGTAAACTTTATGCAAATATTATTGAACTAAATGAATCCAAAATTTTCCACGAAAATGGTATAAAATGGGTTCTGAATCTCCCTCAAAATTTTCTCATTGCTTTCATTAACTAAAAAATTCTTGAGGGATTTCATTCTTTTGCATCAATAGAAATATAATGGAAAATTTGGTGGGTCAAGTCCCACACGACGGAAATTAAATACAAGATTTTTTTGTCAAAATATGAGTGTAAGATGTTTCACTTATGCTATTTTGGCAAATTAAATATTTATATGTATAAAAGTTTGTTAATTTTATTAATAATTATTTTAAAAATTATATTGATATAATTTATTATAGATGGATAATAGAAAAAACATTGTATTCAACTCTTATTGAATATCAAATATGACAAAACAACTTGTTTGGATAAACATTCAAAAACAGTTAAGAGATGTAACTTTATGAAGAAAAAAAAAATTAAGCTAAATTTTACGCTGTTTATTTTAGTGTAAATGCAAAAAGAAAAAGATGTAAAGCAGAAAAATGTGGTACTTAGCTTTGAGGCCACCAAGAAATATTGCGTCCCTCGGGCCTCGACGGAACAAGGTCAATAGACTTGGACACAAAGCAAGAGAAAAGGTTTCGTTTCTCTATTTTACCCTTTGCCCGTGTTCCCCCCTCTTTTATCCTTTGGCAATGTAATGTAATCAGATATAAATACTAAACAAGAAGAAGCATGCATAGTGCATACAACTTTTTGTTTAGAAATGATATTTAGTACATCAATAAATAGTATTTTTTTACATTTATTTTCAAAACCAAACTATTTTCCCTCATAAATTTATTAATTTTATAATAATTATTTTAAAAATTATAAAAGTATTAAAGATAATTTTGATTCGTTAATGATATAAAAAGTCACATTAATAATGCATGTTTATTAAATTTTTTATATGTTATTTTTTAAAAATAATAAAATAAATAAATCTTCTTTTTTTACTAAAAAATAAATAAATTTTCTCAAGATTAAAATTAATGCCATCTTTTCAGATACAAAAAAATATCGTAAAAGGAATATTAAAACATTTATAAATATAAAATTAAGTTTATAAAAAATTATTCATTATTTTATAAATTAAGAAAATTCTTTTATTTTTTATTTCTACCAATCTAAATTCTAAACAATACATATTTTTTTTATTTAGTTTTATTTCTTACTCCTTTCTCTCTTTATTATTTTTCCTCATCCCGATCGTATTAATTTATTAGGTGCATGTTTGGTGTAAAAATAAGGGTCTTAATCAATTGATAAAATTACTTTATGGGTCTAGGGTGGACAAGTATCTTGGTCCACCATGCATCATTTTTAAGAGCATTTAGATTAATCTAAGCTCCATATTCTTATTATACACCTTTTACACCATAACTTTATTCTCTTTAGTCCCCCTTCTTATTCATAGAAAAAAAAGTATCCCTCCCTATCCGTTGGCTCCTCCACCGTCATAAGCTGTCAGTCCCCACTCACCATTGTCACAAATTTCATCATTGTAACACCCTGACGAATCATATTGAAAATAAAAAAAATCTAAAAGTTGTGAAGATATAAGATTATATAATTGATGATGATTTAAAAGAAATTAATTGATACTATTTATATCAACAAGATTTATCTATTTTTTGATAATTTATTACTTAAAAATTTCACATAGTTAAGCGTATTTATCTTGGAGAAATTAACGGATGAGTGATCTTATGTGAAGTTTTTGAAAAAACGTGTGAATAATAACAAAACATATTGAAAAGTCTGATGTTGATTATTGGGGATAGTTATTGATCAAAGCACTCAAAGTATATTATCAAGGTCTCGAAAAAAGTTACATCGAGATGATTTTGATAGATAAAAGATTTTGACTAACAAGAAAATTATATGAAGTATTATCCTGTCAAGTATTGTAACATGTGAGTTGTTGAGAAGTTATCAATCAGGATGTTACAGCCGTGATCCACTAACCCTCTTTCACTCCCCTCTCTCCCTTCTTGCCCAAATCCCATTTCCTCCTCCGGAATATGAGTTTTGGAATCTCAAAGGCTATGTCGCATGGTCGGAGCACCCACTGCAGACACTGCTTGCTGACGTGCGCGTCCACTTCCCTAAAGGGCGAATGCGGCAGCTGCGCGTCAACAAGATCGCACCAATGCATGGCGATCTATGAGATTCGCAACCAAAGTCAACGACACCATGCATGTCACCTACAAGGTTGTCGCTGTCATGCTTTAACTTGCCCGCGACTATGAATCCATTTTGCCTACCCCCTCACCGAAATATTTCAATTTAAGAAGTGTATGATTTAGATCTGAACATTTGGAGCGTTTTTGGTTCAATCAGTGTTTGTTTGTCGTGCATTAATTCAGATATAGGTTTTTGATATGATGGGCATCATTTCTTTCATAACCGATTTCATGATTTGAATTTTTGTTGTGTTGAAATTGTGTTTTAGATTTGAGTTTTTAATGTGTTGCGTGTTAATACAAATCTTGGTTTCTTGTTATGTTCAAATTTCTTATTTGCTAAAATGAGGAAGAGATTTGGGAAAGAAAAGATAGAGGAGAGTGGAGGAGGTTTGGGGGGTGACAATGACCTTTGTGGCGGTGGGAGGTGGTGATTGGAGAGGAATGACGGTGGTGGACGATCACTGGCCATCGGTAATAATGGAAGAGTTGTCACGTAGGAGGGAGACTAAAGAAAGTAAAATTATGATACCTAAGGTGTATGATAAGAATGCGAGTTTTAAATTAATTTAAGGACTTTAAAAAATAATACATGATGGATCACTTAAAATATTAGTCCACCTTAGACACCATCAATTATTTTACCTCAAACATAATTTTATAACTGCAAATTAAATATGCTCTTATAATTGTTCAATCATGATACATCCGGTGACTAGATCGTGGTTCATGGAGAATATTAAACAGCAGCATCAATGATGTTCGATTATGAAAAATCTTGGGAAGGGATCATGAAATCTACGGATATTTACGTGTTGAATACCAGTGAATATAAAAAAAATGCACTTATTTTGTGCAAAAAGGATAAAATAGATCTTGTTAAAATTTAGAGATTTTTCCTTACCAAATAAAAAGATATGGCTGAATTGAGTTCCCTTAAAAAGTACGTGGAGTGACCAAGGCAATGAAGTGAACTGAATGGAGAAAAGTGGGTTGCTTAGCAAAGCAAAGCATTCATTTCATGAGTGATTCGGTTACTGTTACAGAATCACACAGAAAATCTCACTGAGGTATTTAGCTTTTTGCAAAGCAGGAAGACTCACTCGTTAAGGAAACAGACAACAAAGGACGTCAATGCACAGTAAAATCATTAATGGGAAACAATGATAGTGATAGAGAAGGATTTAAGTAATTAAATATGCAACACTACTATTCCTTGGCAACGTGAAACAGTGATTCAGGGAAAGTACAGAAACCTTCAGGTTGTTACAGTTGGCCTAAAGCTCTGTAAAGCAAAAAAAGCCTGATTCATTTCTGTACTTTCAAAGACCACTATTTCCCACTCCAACTCCAACCCATACCTTACCAACACACCTACCATACATATTAATATTATTAATTAATAGAGGTTGGCTGAGGTCTTCATAGTGTCACTCATCTCATCTCACCAGTCACCACTGTAACCTGTGTTACAGGCTCTTTATTCAAATGCCAGTCATTGCAGAATCAGGAAGTTCAAAAAATATGTATTAGTTATTTAATGCATGTTTGAATTATTTTGTATTTTATTCAGTTATTAACTATTATTTTTTTAATTTAATATAGTTAGAATTTAAATTTGAGATATTTGATTAAGTTAAAATAACTCTACTTGTGTATTTGAATGATATTGGTAAAAATGATTTGGAATAAAATTAATTTTAAAAATAGATTTTAAATTAATATGATTTATGTTTCAATGTTTTATTATATTAAATTAAAAATAAAATTCAATACAATATTTGAATTCAACTTATAAGTTACTCAAAATTGATTCAATTGAGAATTAATTTCGAATTCTTATTCAACATGAAATCAAAACATGTTAAAATATATTCAAAATCAATTATGAAATCTTTGAAAAAAAAAGTTATTAAATTAATTTTTAAAGATAACATTTATTACTAATTTTGAATAATATAGACTATATTAGCAAGGAGACATCGTTGGGGTGTGTCTCTGGCCTGCGGCTTGTCCAAGCCATTTGCGGAATGATTTCGGTGATGGGATCTGTCAGTATCATGCATGTCTAGAGGGAAGCAAACCAGCGCTCGAATGCTCTTGCAAGTTTAGCTTGTGATATGGACTCTGATGTTATGAGTTTTGAGCATGCTCCAGCTATATGTTGAAGCATTTGCTTAGCTTTCATGCTAGGGGAATCCTTTACCCTAGTTTAACTTTTTTTGTAATGTTGCTGTTTTGAACTTTTTCTTCTTTTTTATATTTTTCATCCTTGGTTAAAGTCAATCTTATTTGACATATATAAAATTATTATGAGGAAAAAAAAATCTTTTTGAGTACATAACATTGTCAAGATTTAAAATATCTGATTAAATTATAACAATTTTATGTCGTTAATTCAAGCGCTTGATAGATTTAAAGTTAATTTTTAAAGATAACATTTTTAGTAAATTACTAATTTTGAATAATATACACTATAAGTGAATTAGTAAATAGTTTGTAATTCATTAGGATATATTTTTCGTCTTTTATATTTTTTGAAGTATTAGCTTGTGGTTTATTGTTTCTTTAATTTAATTTTATTCTTAATTTTTTATGTAATTTCGCATTTATCTTTTTATTAATTTTTGTTTATGCATTTAACAGATACGAAGTAGTCATGTGTGTATGTATAGAATTTAAAGAGTTATTCGAATGAATTAAAATAGGATCTCATATCTAACAGGTGTGAGAATTAAATCTCTTCTCATTTTTTTGTGATGAGATAATATAAATATTTTTGAATTGTTATCAAATCATTAACAAATGTCTGGACCTTGACATAAGAAGAGACATTGTTCATCAATTTCTATGGATACAAAAGATTCTCTAATGTTGAAATTGAGTTATGATTCTGCCATGGCAGCTAGAGCAAGTCCTATATCATCTTATATGCCATTGCTTATTAAAATGGTGGCTTTTACCAAGTCTATTTTTCCATTTAAAAAATTTGGACACTTTTCAGATTGAAGTGTACCGAATCTACTGATTGGACTCGATGCTTTCAGCTTAATATTTGAAGGCCTAATCAAATCAAATACTCCCCATGAGGCCATGACACCTTGTGTACACTACCTAATCTACTTCAAGTAGGGTTTAAGTTGTTGCAAATCCAATACATCTGAATCAGTTACTGCCTGTTCATTTGCGATGAAAGTCTGGGTTGAAAGTTAAAGATGTGATGAAATTAGCTAAAAGTTATTTCCTTCCGCCGTTCGTTTGCATTGAAAGTATCATTGAAAATTGTAAAAGATGATGAGACCTATTTATTTTACTTTCCCCTAAAAACTGAGGTGAAAGAGGGATAAAAGTGTATACTTTTTCCTTGTTTACGAAATTGCCCTCAGCACCCCGTGAGCCTCATGATCGTCCCAACTTCAATTATGAGAAAATTAACATAACACATATTCTATTATAAGGAGCATAAATTCAATTATGAGGAAAAGACCCTGAGTATATTCGATTATGCTTTTGCCATATTTGATTACATATCCCGTGACAAATTCAAGGTCATATTGGATTATGATTTTACTGAAATTGATTATGCATCTTCCT
The DNA here is from genome assembly GCA_007407185.1 of Glycine tomentella. NCBI lineage: Eukaryota > Viridiplantae > Streptophyta > Magnoliopsida > Fabales > Fabaceae > Glycine > Glycine tomentella. Next base: position 588,895 of record PYAF01005010.1, read on the forward strand.
TTTTTATTATAGCAAAGCAATAACAAATTTGTGTTTAGGAAAATAGATTATATATATATATAACACAATAAAATGTTATTTAATAAAATAACTAATATCATACAAAAAAAATACCATATTTTAAAATGACTTATAATCGTAAAAGTTAAAAAAAAAATTCAAACCCACATGGATAAAATTAGAATTGTACCAATGATTCATTTAAATTTTTAATTTATTACTCACTACATCACTTTCTTTTATTTCATTTCACATTTTTTTCATATCTATCGAATAATCACATTTTCACTCTTTCTTTCCTTTTTATTTATTTTCTTTCCTCACACTTTATTTCTTTTTCTTTCATCACAAACGAACAAAGCTTTAGTGAGTATAAAATTGAGGATTGTTTTATGTCTAAAGAGGTGAAAAGTCAAAATAGAGAAGTAGAAAATTGAAACATGACTGAAAAAGTGAAAAATACAGGAAGTTTAGATTTGCATTCATTGTTGTTTAACAAACGGGGGAAATTTTGGACTCATTTCACACTGTTGGAGAGACCCAGAATTATGGGATAGAACTTGTAATCTACTATTAATAATGTAGATATTCTTCATTATGGACTATAGACTGTGGTTTGTGGTTAATTTAGAAATGTACTGGATATAGGCATAGATGGGGCAAAGTAGATTCCTGATCTTTATATATGATTAGACCAAAAGAATAAGTGTTAGATTTCAGTTGGAAGAGGTTAAAAGTATTTTTAAGCAGCAAATTGTTTCTTTTTTATTGTGATTTGGGATTTGAGAATGTGCATTGGAATTCTCAAAAATAATTTGCATAATAGCCTGCTATAAGCATTAAGCAGTGCATAATCAAGTTTATATATATGAATATGCTAAGATAACCTGGTCAACTACAAAATTCCAATCTGCATTTAACTCCTGATACAGAAGTTGAAATTATTTGGAGAAATTTAAATTGGCAAAAAAGGCTTTAAACGAATTTAATTAGCTATTCTGGATAGGAACTAATGGCATTTGGCCTCCGTATATATCTGGGAGTTGACTCTCCTCTATCTCTTCTAGCAGTGTTGATTTCAGCTTTTTATTCTCCACGAATACTATCTGCATTATGAAAGTGCAGCACATTCAAAATATGCTCCTACAACATCTTATACAAATGTAATATGCATTATAAATTTGAAGTGTCACCTTTTTCTTGGTATTGTCATCAATGAAGGGGTAAATCATTTTCCAAATTTTCATAAACATATAAGGTGCATGTACAATAACCATCTTCCCCAATCTTTAAGGGTAGCAATCCTGCAATCAGAAACATGAGGTCTGCATGTTTCATGTTTCCAATTCAACACACAAAAAACTTATGCACAAGATATATGGAGAGAGATGGTTAATGAATGGAGGGAGACCTATACCTGCAAAATGGATAGAGCATTAAGGTATCCACGAAGGTCACTGTTTGCGTATGCCCATCCTTTAATGTCTGCAATGGCAAGAAACTTTTCTTGCCCCGGTGGCATCCTGACATATTAAATGGGTATATTAACAACTTCTAACTAAATTCACAGTTCTAAGTCTAGGTTATGTATTATATTTCAACTTTTGAACCAAAACATCAATTTCACATCTATGGTTGAAATTGCAGCTGCACATATATCCCAGACTTATTTGGATGGAAGTGATTTATTTTTGGTTAAAATATAATTTTGGTTCCTTGTATGAATGTTTTGTTTCAGTTTGGTTCTCTGGGTTTATAATTTTGGTTCCTTGTATGATCTCTAAAGTGTCTTTAGATTAAGTTGGCCCTTCTATCAGTTTACAACACTAATTTAGTTAAATGACATGTAGCAAACTGTGAGATACCACGGCAACAAAAATTAACATTGTTAGTACAACAAATTATCAAAAGGATCATTTTAGTCTAATAGAAATCCCAGGGGGAGGCAAAGTGAAACTTTTAAAATTAACGAGATCAAAACTAAAACAACAAAATTCAAATAAATGACCAATCTTCTATTAAAGCCTTTATTTTTACATTGGGAAAAAGGAGTTTTAGACATTGAAACGCAGAAACAGTCAGACCTTTAGTCCTTAAAAGTGACATCACTGGTAATTGGTAAATTTGGGTCTTCACAAAAGCGCAAATTTAGTTACTAACTAAATTAAGTTCATCCAAGAATTTGATAATAATTAAGTCAATATAAACTCTAATGATACGGATCAAAGTGAACTATAATTGACAGAGTTAATAATTAAATTTATTTATCCATAATGTAAATGAATAAAATTGACCGGAATTATAATTAACAAGGAAAAGGGGTTTACCTTGAACAAAGCTTCTCAAGAACAAAGACTACGTACCCTGCATACAGAAAAAAGTACTTGTCATTATTCTGTACCAAACCAACTATAATGAGAGGACTAGAAATGAAAGGTTGTAGGAATTGAATTGTAATGGGATCTCAAGGGAGGAACATACGTTTGAAACCATCGGCACCATTTTTGCTTTGAAAATGTTTTGCAGCAAAAGCAACAACTATAGGTCGACCCTTCTTGTCGAGGCCTTGCGTAAACACCTTGCCCTGTGCAATATCTTCGGCAATCTCTGACGGTGATATGTAACCATTTGGAACAAATGAACGCTTCCATTTCAAGTACTTAAGGAACATTGCCGAAGCCTTCTCCACATCTAAACTACGAGCCCGCAAGAATCTTCTAATCATCAAATCATCTACTTCCTGCTCACCCACCAAGGCTCAATCAAATTAAAATTCCCAACTAATAGGTGATGTGGTGAAACCAACCAATTGGGCATCATCAATTTTGCATTTTAATAATCACAACAGTTTTAGTTTTTGAAAAAAAAAAAGTCAAGTTTTGCTTTTGGGTGTTCCAGAAGAGAAGAAACATCATGGTCACAATAGTTTTATCCATATACCAACATTATGATTGGTCCGAGTCTAATTCGGCTCAAATCTCTTAAACAAAGTCACGAATTGTGAGGCAGATTACCTGGTAAAAAATAATCATTGACGAATACTAATAACATGGTAAAAAAAAAAAAAACAGTTTTATCTATGTGATTCACAAGATATATGTCGGTGACTATGTTGATCAACCGTTGACACCAAAATGCAACACAACTTTTAAAAAGAGAAAAAGGGAAGAAAGTCATGACAGTTAATTTAGTTGTAAAAAAAAAAAAACATTACAACTTCAGCACTTTTGGGTAGGAATACAATGATGTGGGTACCTTGGAAGAGGGATCTCGGCTTTCAACAAAGGCTCTCATGAGACTAATTTTAGTGACCTCGGCGTCAGTGCTGTCTTTCAATGTGTCGTCATCTTCTTCTTTGGCTTTGTCTTGTTTGGATTTGGAATCCGATTCTGATCTCAGGGGCTCAGGGCTCACACCTTCCATTCTCTTGAATCTCTGCCTCAACAGCACCAGTTTTCTTTTCCCTCTTCGTCACTCACCTACACCAATTTCTGGCTTCTGACTAATAGCAACGTCGAGCAAAATATTTTTTTATTTTTTGGCTATTAAATGCTCATACCCTTCTTGAGACTTTGGTGGTTCGTATTGACGGGAGTTGTTCGTGTGTTCAACTACCCAGTTGGGTTTGAGCCTTTACGTTGCGCTTCAATTAATTAACTTTTGGAATTATTGTAAGTACTAGAGGGACACCAAAAAAATTTATTTATTTTATATAAATATTAAAATGCCATTTTATATAATTTTAAATTATATAATAATTTTATTATAAAAAATAAAATAAATTTCTTTTAGGAAAACAATTATCAGTAATTAGTAAACTAATGGTGATTTTTCACTTATTAACAAAAATCTATCCACAATTTTAGAGAGAAAAATGTCAATTTAAGTATAATATTAAACATAAAAAAGATGCTATATTTTTTGTTCCATTTCTATTAATGTTAACATAATTATGTAAAAATTTCCTTTTATCCACACTCTAATCTCTCCTCTCCTCTTATCTCTCTAATCTTCTTGTTGTCCTCGTTATGTTGATCTCCATGAACACATCTACTTAGAATAATAAAAGATATAAAATTGGTTCAATGACTTAGGAAGAAAAGGGAGAAAGAAAGGGAAAAAAAATCACATATTTAAATTTTTTTTCAATTGATATTTCTAATAAAAATTAATAAAATAACATTTTTCAATAAAAAAAATTAACAAACTAAGTTAGATGTGCCTTCAATGTTTTTTTTTATTGTTAATATTTATGTCTCATTCTCGCTAATTTTTGTATTATTTTGTGTCTCCTTGTTGTCACAACGAAGGTTTCCTTATATCATGATGACGATAAATAAGACATGGACTAATGGTGGGGATACTGACTTTATGGTTGCATGAGGTTTTGTTTGGGTCATAATATCCGATGCATATTTATCATCTACCCAATCGCACTTGGTAGCAGATGCTCCAAAACTTCGAGCAAGGTCAGTTGATTTTGACAATGATTCATTAGATCAGGGAGCGTAGTATCACCATGAACGTGGCATCATCAAATTGGTAGTATTAAAAATAATTTAATTTATAAATTATTCTAATTTTTGATATTACGTGAAAACAAATTTAGTTCGTAGTTTAATCATTATTAATTAATTTTATGTTTAATACTTTGGAAAAGTACTTTAATTTTTTGTTTTAGAAATCATTAATCAATTATTTTCTACTCCCTCTATCCTATAATAATTATTTTGTAAAAAGAAAAATAATAAAAGAATTATCATTTTAGTTCTTTAATGTAAAATTGATTTGTTCACTTATATCTCATATATAATATTAATAATAAACAACAAAATTTATAAATAAATTTATGACGAGAAGTTTAATTTCAAAAAATTATTATTCTATCCATTAATTTATTAGTTTTTTCCTTATTTGTATAAAGAACGTAGTACAACAAATATTATGAAACGAAAGAAGTATCATTGAAAATTAAATCGATTATCCATCATCTGTATGGCATAAGGAAAAGAAATAGAATGAATGAAAATACAAAAAAGAGAAATGGAGTAGATGAAGATATGAGAAATAAAGTGAATTTTAGAAATGTTTGGTTGGATAGAAATAATAATAGAAAAAGAAACAGTAAAGAAAAAAATGAAATGTGTAAGCAAGAAAATTATATTATTCTCATGTATAAACAAGGGTGAAATAAAAAAAAAAAAAGGTATTATATGAAAATAGACAAATTTTAAGGTGGTTCACTTTCATAGATGATCCATCATGCAAAATAGTTAAGAGCTCTTAGATTCATCTAAGATGCACAAATTTATGATAAACATTCCTATCAAAACATCCTCTCTAGCTTCCTTCCCTTACCATTGTCAAACCCCTTCATATCCATGGTAGATCCACATAGATGGTTACGGGGGCAATTGCACCAGCAAGGTTTTCTTTTTTGATGTCTAATAAATTATATTTTTAATTGATTTTCATCTAATTTGATTCCAAATGCTGATATTAAATTTTTGGAATGGCTCATTTGGTTTGGTGTTCTCTTTGGAGTATATGAAAATTGAGAAATATGAAAGTTTTTGAGGGTGTGCAGCCTAGTTTGCTGCTTGTTGTAAAATTAAGGAAATTAATAGAAAGAATTTCCCCATAGACAAGTATGTTTTGATTATAAGCAAATTAGATGGACAACTCTTGAGGAGGGTTGGGTTAAAGTTAATGTGGATGAGTGAGTTAGAATGGGTGATTACTGATTACGAAGTCTCACGTGGGGGAGTTTTAAAAAATGAGCATGGTTTATGCATAGGAGGATTCATGTCTAATTTAGGAGTCTGTAATGTACTTATGGCCGAGTTAAATGCTATCTTGTGAGCTCTTGATGTGGTTTGGCAAAGGAATGGGTCAAAGTTGTTGATTGAAATAGATTCAGCCACGAGTCTTGATTTGATTTCAAAACCTCTATTAGCAACTCATCGTTATGCCCCTTTGTTGCAAAGAATACAATAATTCCAAAAAAAAATTGTGACAATTGAGGATCACTCTCATGTATAGAGAAGGTAATTGTGTTGCGGATTGACTTGCAAGATTAGGACACTCTCCCAATGGGTTTTCACAAGTTGGATCGGCCTCCAAAGGAAGTTTATCATTTATTGTGGACCGTTTTTGTAGGTATTTTGTTTCTGCACAAGTGAGGTTGTAATTTGGGTTAGGCCCCCTTTATATCTAAAAACTATTTTTTTTGTTCCATAAAAAAATTGTTACTGTCTCATAAGATATTTTTTTAAAATAAATGTTAAAATTATAAGAGATAAAAGAGAAAATAAATTATTATTAATTTTATCAATTTATTTTTTATTTCTTTTATAACATTAACAGAAAAAATCATACAATATTTTTAAAATATAAAAATGTGTAAAGAACAATTATAATTTATAACAGTATATGTATTTTGAATTTTGAAAAGAAAAATGTTACAATTTTTTTTCTCTACTAAAAAAATATTTATGGGTCTGCCACTATTCACATCGATGGTGAACTGGTTCCATCAGAATTATAATTAAATGATATATATGATCATTTTTTATCGTTTTAATCAACGTGCGTTAATTTTTTAAGGACGCCAAACCTAACAAACAAGTAGAGTAATGAATTGAGTCATCTTGATATATTTCATTATCTATGTATAGATCGTGAAACATGACAAAATTTTATGGTAAAGATTGCACATTAATGGCAAGAAGAAACACCAAATAATTTCGGTCAGTTATTATCAAAATATGGATAATTTGTTCGTGACAAAATAACAAAAAACCAAGTCACGAATAATGAATCAATTAATCTTTTGAAAACGTACTAATTTTATAATATGCCACAATTCATATTTTAAGGAACCCATAATATTTATTTTGGGTACATAAAGTGATTAAGGGGGATTCGAACCCATTCATAATCAATTTCAGTAATCGCAATAAGAAAAAAAAAAAAAGATAGCTGCTCAAAATTTATTTTTGATGAAAATTATTCTCGAATCAGACTTTTTTGTTGTTATTTATTTTAACTAATGAAATCAACTTTTTATTGAACTTGGTAAAAAAAAGGGGTTTAATAACTGAAAAATGAAAGAAGATTCTTTGAATACTAAAATTACGTATTGAATTTGGATTCTTGTATATTTATATAATATCAGTCATAATCAAATATTCAAATGTCTAGAAAACGTCTTCAATTAATTTCAATATTTTTTAAGAAAAGAATAAAAAAAAATGACTATTTGAAATCAAGGTTTTACCCACCTCATCTTCCATCCTTATCTTCTAATGAAATAACCTAATTTACGCTGAAAACAGAAAGAAAAGAATGGAGGGCGAGTAACCAATTTTTTAGATAAACTAAATTTTTGGAGAGATTACGACAAATTATCTGTAAATTCTGACATTATAATTGCAGTCGAAGGACAAACATGCTACAAAATCGTAAGTTAGAGTAGCAAATTGAATAAAAAAGTTAATAACGAGATTCAAATAAATATTTTAATTTAAATTATGACAATAATATCTTTTTAAAAGATGACATAAGTGATCTACTCTTTTTAACAAACTCCAAACTTATAAAAATAAATAATAATATATTAACACTGATATATTTTTATACACCAAATAACGAGATTCAAATCAATAAATTTTTAATTTAGATAATATCAATAATAGTTTTTTTTTAAAGATGACAAAGTTGATCAACTCTTAACCTATTCCAAACTTATAAAAAAATAATAATACATGAACATTATATTTTTCTATACATACATCTAATAAAAGTCTATCATTTATCTTTATATATCAATCACATTATCTATAAAACTTATATTTTTCCACTTTTATCTCTCTCACTAAGTATTTCTTAGCATATTTTCTGTTCATCTATAATTTTTTTAATACAATTAATTCCATTTATTACAAGTTGGCAAATTAGGCTATATTTGAATTTTTTTTGTGAATTTCAATATACAATAACGAATTACAAACGTATATTTAATTTGCCTAAATTTTTGTATGTATAGTGACAATGATAGTAAGTTCTCTCATTCATTTATCTCAATTTCTTGTCAGTAGGATCTAGTGAACAGTTAATATGACTAAATAATTCAAAGTATGAGAAATATAAATAAAAAAGTAATACTTTTCGTAAGAGTGGAAAAAATTAAATCAAAGTGTGAATGAAAGAAAGAAAAAAAAAAAAAGAGATTTAAAATTAGGCTAAAATCTTTAAAAACCTAAAATAAAAAATAACAATGATCCAATGGGTAATTTTTCCTATTCAACTATGTTTTTTTAAATAAAATAAAATAAAATGTAGTTCTAGTCTAGGAAATGCATGCACTACTTTTCTTCTGGTTAATAATTTGATTTTTGTCACAATTTTACTCACTTTTTATTAGGTTTACTTCAACAATTATTACTAGTTTAATTTTGTTATTAATTAAAATTGTTTTTAATAAAAATATAAATGTTTGATTTTTATTAGATAAAATTGATTTTATCTTTAAATCTCGGTTAGACTAGAAATCATAAAAAGAAAACAACTTTTACACGAGATAAAAAAAAATTACATAAATTACGTTAAGACAAAATCATTCGAACATAAATTACTTTACTTAAAATCTAATTTTAATCGAAATCAGTTTTACTTTCTCTCCTTCAAGGGGAGACATAGTTTGGTAGTGGTACTAAATTTCAGAGCAAAATGTAATAAGGTGTGTAAATTCTTTTTGGATTAATAATAAATATTTAGTGTGAATGAGATTAGTGTTTAAGATTAATATGAGATGTAGTGAGTTACGGAAAAGCAAAAAAAAAAATAAAAATGTAAGAACGTGGTACTGGTTGGATGATGGCACGGGTTAAAACTTAAAAGGAAAAGCAACAACGTTGAAGTAATAGTGGAACTCAACAGCGTGACGTAGTTGAATTTTGGTGCCTATATGGTATTCTGAGATAGACCTCTCATCAAACCGCAAATAAAGAAAACCAGACTTAACCAGCAATTTTTTTTTTGGTAAATTGGCAAAAGCAAGCGCTTTCTTCTTCAACCTTCAACAATTGTTTCTTTCACTCTGTCTCTATTTCTTCAAAGCAAATCCACTCTCTTTTGGTCCCTTCCTTCAAATAATAATATTCATATATCTATCTGTCTCTCTCATTGTTGCTGAGAGAGAAGAACCCATTTCCCTTTCTTCCAGATGATCCATTTCTAAGAAATCTCTCACAACCACTTCGCCTTGTGACGTTTTAACCATCTCCATCCTCACCTTCTTCTTCTGCTGACCACAATTGACTTCTCCTTTTGCCTTATAATCTCAGCTCTTTCTGTTTGCAGTTGCATAATCGGATCAAAGAGTTTCTGGGGTCAGCAAAATAGAAGGAAGAAAAAAAATGTTTTTTTGGAAAGTAGGTTTACTTGGTCTTCTTTGTGCTGCTTCTGTTTTTCCAATTGGGGCTGTGGAGCTGGGTCGACATCAACCTACTGAGAGAATTTCAGGTGGGGTTTCTTCAAAGTTTTATTTTTTTTCAATTTGGTTCATCAGATTCTTTCTGAGTTCGATGTATCTCATGTTCTGTTGATTGGATTGGTTTGGTTTTCTTCTGTTGATTTTTTGGGTCTTAGATTTCAGTCGTGGTGAATTTCATTCCGGTTAGCTTTCATGTTGGTTTTTGACCATTTTGTGTAATGCTTATGGTTTTCAGTGGTGTTTTTGTGGGTTGTGAGAGTGGATTTAGATAAAGATCTACTTTGGTTTGAAGTTTATTTGGCAAGTATTTGTTACATAAGTTTTTGACTTGTTTTGGAGATGTTGTTTTTCGATTCTGTATTTGAATCTCAGAATGTTGGTTCTTGATCATTGCGTGCAGTGACTTGGATTCTTATAATGAGAAATTTGGAAGTATGAAACCTGCTATTTAGATATTTTGAGGGTGCACACGACCCCGATGCTTTGTAACATAATCGATTTCAAGGACTGATGTTGTGTAGCTGTTTATGTTGTAATATATGGCAATGCTAGAACAGTTGCTTGTCTGCTATGAGGGTCTAGGAACAGATACAATATACTATGTATTGAAATTGGTCCAAGGATTTGAAGGGGTTATGTATCAGTCTAGGGTCGTGTTATAGTCAATTTTCACTTTGGTCAGGTTATATGGATTGACAGGAGATCTTGATGATCTTTGTGGCTTCTTTTAAGTCATGCCCTGCTTCTGAACGTTACTAGTAGTGCAATACTTTGTATATAGTATGAGGCGGAGGAGGAGATACCAGTTAGTTTGATCTTGTGTTTTCTATTGTTGCTCTCTTCATTTTTGATGAATTTCCCATGGTCCAATATTAGTAAAGCTTAAGAAATTGGAAGAAGCATAGATATTATATAGTGGAGAAATTTAAGAGATATTGCTTGCAAAAGATAGATTTCTGATGAATGTATGAAAATGTATTTAGAGTATCTTAGAAACATATTGTTAGGTCCCTGCTTCCCTGATACCCAAACTCACCCCAGAAGATAAATAGGTTGTTATGCCTATAGCCTTTGGTGTGTTATCTATTACTTGATTTGGAAAAGAGTGGAGCGAGTCATTGTCATTTTAAATTATTATTGAAATGATGCCTTTTTCAAGCATTCTTTATCTTTAAAGGTAGGGGTGAATGAAGTAAAAGTTATATGCTACTGGATTAATCAGATATATCATAAAGTTATTGTCATTTTGAATTTGGGGATTTCCTGAATCGTATACAAGGTTCTCTCCTAGACTTTTGAGTTTCAATTTTGATACCGGAATTAAAACATAAGCTTGTCACTATTTCCCTTTCTTTTCTGCTATAGAATTGCAATAAAATAAAAAGTCTTTTGTGTTTAAAATAATTTAATGTAGATTAAATTAAAGTTTGAAACTCTGTAGAATACCTTATTCATTAATGGTTAATAAGATTTGAATGACAATCATTAATTCAAACCTTATACTACCTTAATCCTTTTTTTGCAGCCAGCTAGGAGAAAAAAAAAAAGTGTATTCTATATGCATTTGCTATCACTATATATAGATGCTGCTCCCTAACTGTATAGATACTTAAATGTTATGAAATAGTTAAAAATTAAAATCAATACACCATAATGGTAAACTGATTGTGAGGAAGTAGCATATGTTGGATTAAAATTCACTGAGGAAGCTGGAATGGGAGTATGGTAAAAAAGTTTTAATGTCGTATACTCTGTACCTGGTTGATTGGAATTTAAGGGATTAATAAGTGGTCTTCTCTATTATTTCTCAATGACTTGCATTAACCAATTATGATTCAGGACCCTGGAGATAAATTGGAGTCAAATACAAGTCTCTAAATTCTGTGATTTATTTCAAAATATATTATAGATAAATAAAAAAATGAGACTACTAAGCATGTTGTGGTTGAACCAAATGTAGGCAGTGCTGGTGATGTGTTAGAAGATGATCCAGTAGGAAGGTTGAAGGTTTTTGTTTATGAACTTCCAAGCAAATATAATAAGAAAATTCTGCAAAAGGACCCTAGATGCCTCAATCATATGTTTGCTGCTGAGATCTTTATGCACCGTTTTCTCTTATCTAGCCCTGTCCGGACCCTTAATCCCGAAGAAGCTGATTGGTTTTATACCCCTGTCTACACCACCTGTGACTTGA
>PYAF01005010.1:600684-613659 GCA_007407185.1 Glycine tomentella
GGAAGGTTGAAGGTTTTTGTTTATGAACTTCCAAGCAAATATAATAAGAAAATTCTGCAAAAGGACCCTAGATGCCTCAATCATATGTTTGCTGCTGAGATCTTTATGCACCGTTTTCTCTTATCTAGCCCTGTCCGGACCCTTAATCCCGAAGAAGCTGATTGGTTTTATACCCCTGTCTACACCACCTGTGACTTGACACCAAATGGCCTTCCTTTACCTTTCAAGTCACCACGAATGATGAGAAGTGCCATACAGCTTATTTCTTCAAACTGGCCTTATTGGAACAGGACAGAAGGGGCAGATCATTTCTTTGTGACCCCTCACGACTTTGGGGCATGCTTCCATTATCAAGTAAGAAATTTAGTGTACTATTTTAATTTTGTTATTTACATCTCTATTGGTTCTATTAAGAATTCAAACAAATTTTTTGGTGTTTGGTGACAAGGACCGTGGATTCCACTATTAAAGATGTACATGGATATTGTAACATGCACTTTTATCATGTTTTTTTGTTCCAGGAAGAGAAAGCAATTGAAAGAGGAATTCTTCCATTGCTTCAGCGTGCTACCTTGGTTCAAACATTTGGACAGAGGAATCATGTGTGCTTGAAAGAGGGCTCAATCACCATTCCTCCGTATGCTCCACCACAGAAAATGCACACACACCTAATTCCTGAAAAGACTCCCAGGTCCATTTTTGTTTACTTTCGAGGATTGTTTTATGATGTTGGAAATGACCCCGAAGGTGGATACTATGCAAGGTATATCTTATTTATTACAACCCTCAAATTTAAAGGAGGGGTGGATATGTGAGGCTTTTCCTTTATTTTTGCAGCATGTCTGCTTCAGACCTCTAACTTGCATCCTTTTATTCAAAATACAAGGAGCACTCTGACTTAAAATTTATATAAGGGTAAAATTTGTGTAAGGTTCAAAATTTGGGGATAATTAGTTTCGATTCCGATATTTTTAAAAACAGTGGTTTTGATCCTTGTATTTCTAAAAATGTGGTGGATTTCGTTCCTGGTCAAGTCAAACTTAAGCATAGGGTTAGAGATGAAATCTACCATATTTCAGAAATAAGATTAAAACCATCATTTTTAAAGTTTAGGTACTAAAATGAATTTGACCAAATCTTGAGGTACCTCTTTATATAATTATGGTATTAAGTAGTTATTGAAACTAGTCAAGCATAATTAGATTAACTACATTCACGGCCTAATTGGTTCTTTCTAATATTCTGACCAAAAACCAATAATATAAGCATGCATGAAGTTTGGTTCCATGTCTTGATGCTTTCATACCAAAACGAATAACAATAAATGATCCTGAAAGCTCAAACTGACTGTACTTTGGTATCTTACAGAGGTGCAAGAGCAGCAGTGTGGGAGAACTTTAAGGACAATCCACTGTTTGACATTTCAACAGAGCATCCAACAACATACTACGAGGACATGCAACGAGCTGTGTTCTGTCTGTGTCCACTTGGATGGGCCCCTTGGAGCCCAAGACTGGTTGAAGCTGTGGTATTTGGCTGCATCCCAGTTATCATTGCAGACGATATTGTTCTGCCATTTGCTGATGCAATCCCATGGGAAGAGATAGGTGTATTTGTTGATGAGAAGGATGTCCCTCAGTTAGATACTATACTCACGTCTATTCCACCAGAAGTTATCTTAAGGAAACAGAGATTGCTTGCCAACCCTTCCATGAAGCAAGCTATGCTGTTCCCACAACCGGCGCAATCGGGAGATGCTTTCCATCAAGTTCTAAATGGCCTTGCGCGTAAATTGCCGCACAACAGAAGCGTATTCTTGAAACCAGGGGAGAAGGCCTTGAATTGGACTGCTGGCCCTGTGGGGGACCTTAAACCTTGGTAGCATAGCAGTTATAACAGTTTTTTCTGAGGCAATTAGAATTCTTTACATATTGTGGTCTATACTTGCAACTGTTCATAGGTGGGGTTGGAAATTGAGATACTGGTTTTTGTTGACATTGTAAATTTGATTTTGTTTTTCTCCGACCATTCATTAGATCATTTAATGTCCATTTTTCAGCTTTATAGCTCTTCTGGTATACACTTATTCCCTGTGCTGTAGGAGTTGTTTTCTTTGTTTACTACATATGCCAGAATCTGTGACTTAGCTCACAGATTTTAAAAATCAAGATCATGAATCATGATGGCATCAATACATTATAGATTTCTTGTTTTAAGTGTGCCTGTTCTGATAGTAGTTGACATTTAGAATAAGGAGTTATCTTTTTGGATTAATAATTTGATTGTATCTATCGTGTGACTATAAGGTTTAATGTTTTGGTAAACATTGATTTGTTTTTTGTTCTCCTAATCACGTTTTCATTTCTTTATAAAGATATTGATACTTTTGAAAGGAAAGTTACTGGTTTCATGATGGTATTATTGCTGTTTATTTTGTTAGTTAGCGTGGTCCCGTTTATATGCCTGGCAACGGAGTTTCAACACGGTGGATTGTTTTTAGCGTTTTGTCTTTCTTTTCTTTGATGTAATATTTTGAATTTTAAATCTAATCATGTGGTCTATAATGTGACCCACCGTCCTACCAGTCTACCAAATGCCAGGCACAAATTAAGGACAAAGTTTATTTTAGGATAATATTGTAAATTCATAAATTTCTTTCAAATCTTATGAATTCATGTGTTATAAATTTATTAAAATATAAATTACAAAATCTAAATCATAATTTTTTTTAAAATAATATTAAAAGCTATTATATTTCCACGTCTTTTAAAATTTATAGAATTTTTTATATTAAAAAAGTTTTTAAAAATCTTAATCCAATATATTTCTATGTATTTAAATTATATATTTTTAATTGGGTTTTTGAGTTTATATATATTCTTTAATTGGGTCATTTTATTTAACTGTTACAGAAAATTGAGGATAATGGGTTTTAGTTTTAAAGTATAAAATTAGAAGGGCATAGTATAAGGATTTAAGATACTTATATATAATTTTCTTAAATGAGGAGGCGCATGTCTGCACCCTAATCACAATATGACTATAAATGTGTTTTAAAATCAACTCTACAAAATTAATCCTAACAAAATTTAAAACAAATGGGTTTTAGCCTATCTACTTTACTAGAAGATTTTGGGTCAATGATGGGAGGGACTGAATAACAGAGGTCCAAAAGGCAGAGGTTGATGTGGGCTTAACAAATGTGACAAATTCAGTTTATCCTCGTGTGTTGATGCTCATTTTGGGCCAGATTCAATGAACCACCTCAGTTTGCCTTTCAATTACTTTATTTTAAGAAAATAAATTATAATAGCATTTCAATTACCTTTATTTGGAGCTGTGTTTGTGTGAGCATGATAGTTTAAGGGTAACATCTGCAAAGGAAATTAATGAAAAATTGGCACTTGATTGCAAATAAATCTAATTGATTCATGAAGCAGGTATTTGAAATGATGTGACATTCTTTTCTTCCTATAGAGAGTTCAACCATACAATTGACATTTGGTAAACTATTTTAGGTGTGTTTGGAAAAACAGTTGGTTGGACTTAACTAGCATTTTCTCCACTCCAACATAAGAGTTCTATTCAAGAATAGGATTTCTCCTAGCATTGGAGATCTCTTTAGAGCATAAAAGTGTATTTTGGCTTCGCTTTTAGGTGAGATGTGGTTTATATAGAAGTCTCTAATTACTCGACCAATGATTTAGACAATTGGGCTTGGCCCAATGGAGACTAGAGGATACACAATCCCCCATGCTCAAGTACGGAGTATACGAAGAGTCATTAAGGTTAGAAATTGCTAAACCATTAATTCAAACACACCCTAAGTCATTAAGGTTAGAACTTATCCATCTCAATTGAAGAAAAAAAATCTTGTTTAACCTGAAATAGCCAAGATTTCACACCACCAAGGAACAAGAGCATTTCATCATTTCATGAACTATGATAGTTTTCCTAAGAATTAATTGGATTCTCTTGTCTTCAGAAGCTCTCAACAATATGGGGGACAAGAAAATAATTGAAAAATGTTGCTCTTTAATTTACTATCCTCTTTTGAAGGGGCCCAGGCAAAGGACCTAAAAATTAATATATCCTGAAGTGTGGGGTCAAAGCAGAAATGCATTAATGCTTGGTGCCTAATACATCGACACTTCCTTGTCCTAATAATCCTAATAATACGATAAAACTGAAACAAGTGTGGGAAGGAGCTTGTGTGGGGAGTATGAATGCCACGCTTTCCACGTAGGATTCAGACACAAGCCAATTCCACAGCATTCACAGAATCACCAGTCGTTTCACAACCTTTTTCTTATCATCAATTGTCTCTCTTTTTATTCTCACTTCCTTAACTCAGTATCTGCCAACCAAACTGAGATACATTAGGAATAGCAAAGGTGAAAATGGCCATGCATCTGCAAGCACCAACAATCAGCCTTAACACTGCAAGGTCCCCACCTTCATTAGCCCCAGCTACCAATGCTGGCTTGAGACCACACTTCAAGCCTTTGGCTTTAAAGTCGTGTTTCTTCTCTGGTTCTCTTAACCTCTTACTTCATCCAAATCAACAGCTTCTTACTTCTAGAGCTCCCAGGATTTCGATGCGTGTGGCCTCCAAGCAAGCCTATATCTGCCGCGATTGCGGGTTGGCTTCCTTTCGTCTTTTCTCTCACCCTTTTGTTATCAGATCATTCATGTATGAAGTCTATGGACTTGTTCTTTATACACAACAATCTTATGCCTGTGTTGATAATGATGCAGGTATATTTACAATGACAGGACCCCCTTTGAGAAATTGCCTGATAAATTCTTCTGTCCTGGTAGTTAATTACTTTTTTACTTCATCTCTGGTGTTACTAATAAAGAAACAAAAGGAACTTCAATCCAAAACAAAATTTGCTTTCATGCTTTACAAGTAATATAAATTATCAAATTGTTGTTACTGGTTGAAAAAGAAAAAAGAAATAAGGGTCACAGAACTAAGTAGGTGTACTGCATTATCATTGCCTTAAAGTGGTGTTTTGCAGTTTGTGGTGCTCCAAAAGGAAGGTTTAGGCCCTACGCTCCAGCTGTTGCAAGAAACGCAAATGATAAAGATGTTAGAAAGGCACGAAAATCCGAAATCATGAAAGAAGAAGCAATCGGGTGAGTCATAGTTCTTGTCTTTTATAGCTAAATATGATGACTCCCTCACATAGTATTGACATTATCTATGAATATGCTTTAAACAGGAACGCACTTCCTATTGCAGCTGCCGTGGGAATTGCAGTGCTTGTGGGATTATACTTCTATCTGAACAACAAATTTTAGGCTGGATGTTTGATTCCATTACTCTTTACGTCAGAAAAAATAGACCTCTAATTTATTCCTATTCATTTGTTTATTTAGTTCAATTTTCGCATGGTTCTATCTTATTCCTTCTGTTAAATAAGCAACATATTTGAATAGTACCACCAACATATATTTTTTTATTTATTTATCAGATTATAATCTCTAAACAAAATCTAATTCAATCATGCTCTAAGAAAAAAGATATCGCTAATTAATGAGAAAAACATTATATTGATAGCAGAATTACACATTGTGGTTATATTGAATGCTTTCATTCTTGTTCTTGCAAAACAAATGAACCCTCTATTCTTCTCTCCATGGATGGTGGAGAGGGGAAATTCAAGGGAGAAAACATATCACCAAAACTGGAGGCTGGTGCAGGCTTGAACTCGTAAGGGCCTTCTTTTTGTCCCCAAACCTGCAATCAAATAGAAAATAATTATGTTTCTGTTTTTGTTGCTGTCATATACTATATAAATTTGCAACTATAAAGTTAAAGCAACCATCAAACTAGCCCAACTAGATAAAACCAGATGAAGAAAACTCACTTGATTTCCATCATCATCATAGCCCCTATCCCAGGTATGTATATCATTGTTCTTCAAAATTGCAAGTTCTGAAGTACAGTGGGTTGCTCCATTCTGCTACAAAAAAGAGTGCAGATGTTTCAATCCAACTCTTATATATGGTAGTACTGGTAAAAGGACGGGGATGCAGATATTAAGACAATAGTGTGAACTGAAAATTACCCATGAATTAGGAAATCCACCAGGTGGGGTTGAACCTTCATATAAGCAACGTTTTCCACGTGGACAACGCTTAAGATGTACTGTTGTCAAATGTTCTGCAATATCCTGCAAGCCACATTACAAGTATTATAATTGTTCAAGCATAAGATATTAAGAAATTCAACAACACAAACTTGTCATGAATTCCCATTTAGAACATGCTTAAGCAAATACCTAAGAAAGTGTCGATCAAAATAGAATTTTTTACAGAATTTCCCAAAAAGATAATTCATTGAGGTAATAAAGTCTTTCAAAAGTCTAAAAGTAAACAAAATAAAATCTACGAAAAGCCACAGAAACAGAGGCAGAACAAGGAAAGAAATGTGGAATGAAATTATAATCAGAAATGGAGAAGCGACAAATCAATCCACGCCACGGATATTTTCATTCTGGTAATTAAACTAGTTGCATTTCATGAAAGAAAACTCCTCCATACTCGATTATGTCTACGTAATAGATTCAAGAAGCCAGCCCAACTTTTACATTCTACTTTCCCAAGTCATTGAACTATCATAGCATCACCTTTAAACAAAATTTGGGGGAAGATAACTGCTTCATTTCCTCAGATAAACTGGAACATTTCTTCACTCATTTGGTACACATTTAAGAGTGGCAGCTGATGCTAAGATGTATTTGACTCACCATACTGCCTCTATCAACCTCAAAAATGCTCAATTAGATTCTTGGCATTTATGGCTTTTTGTGACACAGTCTTTAATCATTAATATATTATGCAGTATTCAATTTGAGATAAGTTTATACCCAACACTTTATTGTAGCTGTGGTCTTATAATTTTTTGCCAAATGTGATGTTTAAGCAGCCTCAGGATATCCATTAATCTATCTACAACTATTATATGTAAAAAATTCCCAGGAATTTCTTTCTTTCCATCCTAAAAATATCGTTATTTTCACGAATCCCTTTCTTCCTTTTATTTTCTTTATTTTCTCCATTCTACCTCCACAAAATTTCTTTTTAACATCGCAAGATTTTCTTTTTTTTCTTTTTAAACCATTTTGTTCCACTTCTCTCTCTAACCAAAAATAAATGACAAATGTCTAAAACAAGATGCTTCTAAGCTAAGTACGAAGTATGAACGTGGCTAAATGCCTAAATGCTTACCCCAATGACTTCTTCTGGCTGTGGACGCTGATCCCTTGGTCGATCACAGAAATTTTTGTACTCCTCCATGTCTCTAATGGCATATGTACTTAACTGCCATTGAACAGAAATTAGTATTCGGGCTCTGATTTAAACAAAATATAGCAGCCACTTGTAAGTTGAAACAAGAAAAAGTATATACTATTCCTCTAAGAAATAAATAAACTAAAGTGAAATCATACGTCTAGAAATCAGACCAAAAACATAAGAGCAAGGCTCTATGTAATGTGGGACAACGTTGGATCAATTATACTTGAATGTTGGATACTGTTTGGACTTTGGATCAATTATACACACCAATGTAACTAATCATCTACAATTTCCCATAACAACCCAGCATTTAATTATAATTTGACCCCCTTTGTCCTGCATCACTGTGCATATGTAAAACCAGAAAAGCTTCATAAGAAGCTTTAAACAGCACACAATTTTTTTCAGGTTTTGCAAGGAATGAGACGGAATGGAGCATAGATTGAGGTGGTGTGGGCACGTAATGAGACGGCCCCCAGATGCTCCCGTAAGAACAAGAGTCTGTTACCAAGAGCTCGACACAAAGAGATAAAGGTAGACCGAAACTTACCTGGGGAAAGGTAATTAAACAAGACTTAATGGAGTGCGATATAGATTGGCGGAAGGTGTGTCTTAGGATAGAATGGAGAAAAGCTATAAGCTTGGTGAAAGGTTAGACCTATTTTTATCTCTATGTTCCAAACGGTCCCTTTTTAGTTCTTTTCTTCTTCATTTCTTCCCTCCTTCTTTCACCCTTCTTTTCTTTTGTCTTATTTTCCTTTTTTTTTTTTTCAACTTCCTCATATCTATCATTGGATTCATCTACCACCAAACCCAATTAATTTCGGTTAAAGGTGCTGTTAATGTTGATGTGTTTTGCAAGGAATGCCTAGCATAACTTTTTTCAATGACATTCTATAGAAAATATATGGTATAGAAGATCTCAATATTGTTTTATGAGGCTAGAGATGTCAGAAAGACAAAGCATCAGCATCATAAATTATGCAAATCATGATGCTCAAGACAAGTGTGGCGTAGCTAACTGAGCCACACTCTTCACAGAGAAAACTATCACAGGCATTAGGACATGTTTCATACAATGAAGTACAAGATGAAGGGAAAGGGCATCAGTATCATTAAAGTGAATAAACATGTACCTCAACATCACATTTCAACTCTTTAGGACAAGGTTTCACCATAAAAAGCCTCTGCAAAAAAATTGAATGATGACAGTGAAGATTAGATTTTTCTATTCAAAAAATCAACACGGAAAACTGAAAGCAATAGCGTAAGAAGTTTAACATGCAGACATTTTTTCACCGAAACACATATCTATTGGAAGCATCTTGCTCCTGACAATATTTCAAGTACAAAGAAACAGAAACAGAAAATGTAAATAGAATATCTCTGAAGATATAAAGTCTACCTGCCGAAAGGGTTTTTGTGGAGTCCTCCAAAAAGCCTAGCAGCACAAAGATAATCTTCATTGAGCTAATATTTAAAGCACAGATAAAACAGATTGAAAACAATATGGTCCTGTTTGGATAAATTTCTTCATATGCATTTACAGGAGAAGAAAACAAGAAGGTAGAATGAATCGAACTTGTCTCATAAGTCAAAATCAACTTATGCACTTAATTCTTATAGAAGTCCTTTTATTTAACTTCTCCAAAAGCTGAAGTGCATAACTAGATTTTAGCTTGGAGACATAAAATTAGCCTAGTGGTTGGGGAAGGGTGAAGGGAGGGGTCGGTCACAAGTTCAAACCCCTCAACGGATATTTCTAACAAAAACTAACAAACTAACATTTGCAGATAAGAAAAAAAAGAAGTAGATTTTAGCCTATGGGAGAAATTCATTTAATTTTACCTTGTTATTTTGTTCTCCTATAAGTGTTGCGTTAAAGGATAAATTTATTTTCTAAACAGGACCTAACTCACAAATAAGTAATTTGCAGACTTGTTGCATAGTAATGGTCACCTGTTCAAAATACAAAACCTTGGAACCATCCACTAGCTCCGCTGCGGGGCATGTAAGCATTCTGCAAAAACACCAAATTTAAGTGTCCCATTTCTAAAAGCCTCTCTTGTCCACAAAAAAGAATACAAGTGAGAAACCAAACAATAGCACAGATATAGCAAAAGCAACGAAAAAGGGGGAGTGGGAAATATGACCTAATGTTGAAATAGTTATCAGGGTCTCTGGAAGCCTGCTCCTTGGAATACTACAAATACAATAATAATAATAATAATTGAGAAATTGAAGTGAAAAGAAAGAAGCAAAGTAGAATCTTAGAAGAGTGGATTGAAAGATGAAAGAGAAGTAAGAACCTTTTCGCCGGCGAGGGACTTGGAGACGAAATGAGAGTGGTCCCAGCGCGTGGTGGACTTGCGGAGGCGCTTGACAAGAAGTGCGCCACCAATGAGTAGCAGAGTCTTAAGGGCCAACCCTCGAGCACGGTTCCATCCATTCGCATCCGAATCCGTACCCATCTTTCTTCTACGCTTTTCTTTTGATGAATTGGAGTTAGTTGCGGCGCAATCTGAGTGTGAGCGGAACAACCACCACAACTAGAAGAAGAAGAAGCCGAAAGTTGAATTACGTTACCTCTGTCTGTCTTATTGCTCTCTGCCTTGTGAATCGTTCATCATCCAGAGCCAGAGGTTCCAATTTTGATCTGCTTCTATTTCTATTGATTATAGTACCCAAAATCCCAAATGATTGATTAAAACCTCCTATGCTCTGCTCTGCTCTGCTTTGCTTTGCACTTTGCACTTTGCACTTTGCAGAATGGGAACAAAAAATCACCACGTTATTAATTAATAAAATCGGGGCTATTATTATGAATACATTATTATTTTTGAATTTGAGTTACTATTATTTTTAAAATATATAAAGATTTTTTTAAACAATTTTATTATTTTTTATATCAATAAGTTAAGTAGTTGTTTGATTAAATATGATTTTTCATTTTCTTAATTATTTTCTGAGAACATTAAATGTATACAAAGTTATAATTCATTTCATTAATTAAATTAAAATTTAAGATTCTTTAAAATGAAAATATATATGGAATTTTATTTTTCTATTAATGAATACCTTTTAAAAAAAAAATACACTCTTAACATTTTACATATATTTGCAAACACGTGTAATATAGTTTTTTTTGGTTATTATGACATTAATTTAGAGTATTTTTTATGAATGACTAATTTTTATTGAAAAAATCTAGTATTTTTTCATCCAATTACATTTTTTTTTTCATTCATATGATTTAAATTCAATTTTTTTTTTTGAAAAAAATTTTGTCGTCCAGTACCGTTTGGACTAATGGTCGTGTGGAATGTGGAATGTAGAATTTACTAGTTTCCTTTTTAACTTTAATATGAACATATTATTAAAAATTGTGCGTCTTAATGACCTTATTTAAAAATCGAATATAAACTTGAAAAAATTGAGCAAATCTTTCATCAGTTGATCTTTTAAAATTACATAACTGGTCTTGTTAGTTATATTTTTTTTATTGCGACCTTAGTTCTTTAAAAATTTAGTTTTCATAATAAATTAGTTCCTTAAAAATTCTTTAATGCTACTAGTTTAGTCTTTTTATATAAATAAATACAGTGACACTCTATATATTTCTAAAAATTATTTAATAATATTTTTAAGAAATAATATAATAATAATTTAAAGATCAAAATTAATGTATGTATAGTTAGCTAATCAACATGTCGTTTGTTCAATTGTAACTGAATTGAATTTTGTTAAGTTCTATAATAAAGATTAATCATCAATTTAATTAATATACTATTCAAGTAATGTTTTAATAAATCAATAAGAGGCCAATACTTCAAAAATAAAAATTTTTAAGAAGCACGTTTCAGCCTTTCTTAATTCACTTCAACAATATCTACCACTTTCATATTAGACCAACCAATTAAGCTTCTCTTACCAGATCGAGTGTAACTGTTAAAAGCAACAAAACATTCTGAAATTCCCACACAACAGAATATTTCAAAATGCTTGGTCCAGCATAACTTACAAAGACTATCATAGTTCATATCCAACATGCATGAGCACCTCTAGTTGATCAAAATTATAATTACATAGTTTCCCTAGCGGGTGTCTCTCTCATCAAACTCCCAAGATAATCACCGCGAACAGAAGGTCTCAAAATGGGGCTATTCTTTTCCTTCTCATTCTCATTAAAACAATAAACAGGAGCCTGCCAATTTGGATCCTCAAGCACTGCACCAACCTCAAATGTCTTCACTTGAGCAGTGTATCCTGCACCCACCAAATTCAAATCGGATTCACTTCAGATAAATGCTTCAAATAGGGAAGACATACAAGTATAACTAACAAAAATAACGTGGTCATTGAAAAGTGATGTGGCCAAAATACTCTTTATAAGTGAGGGCAACACCTTTACTTTACTACTTAACTTTTAAAGTTGAGTTAAATTTAAACATAAATTTTAAGATGAAATCAAATTTTAATGTAACAGTTTGCAAAATTCACATTTGGAATGTCCAGATCTCAATTCGAGAAGTGTTGATTTTATTGAAGATCCTACCATAACTAATGATATAATTAAAATAATGTTATATAATAACCAATGATTTGGTTTATTCGGTTGAGTTAGCTGCACAAATCCACACACTCTCATCCTCAATGAACTAATTTTGAGGTTTAAGTTAAATCTAAATTTAAATTTTAAGATGGTATTAAAATTCAAAATTTATCCTAATAGTGGTTGATAGACATATTGAGTCATATAGACAAATATACTACTACGTTCAAATGTCTAGGAATATGTATATGAATAGGAGCAAATGATTGCATTAGACTTAAATTCATACTCTAAAAATAAGTAACAATGAGGAGTGACGACAACGTACTCTCTAACATTATTTTTTGAGACTTATAAAATTTTATAATTTTTAATAAATTTCAGAATATAGAATGCATTTAAAAGAATTAATTACGCAGAGAGTGTCTGCAGTAAAATTGTAACATTTCTCAAGTAACAATAGAGGTGTGTAAACTACCTGAGTAGAAGATCCAGTTAACAGGTCTACGAGTGAGAACATCCTCGTAGTAGACAATGAAATCAACTTTCTCACATACATTAGAGAGGAAATTATCAACATGCTGCTGACCCAAATATGTGGCGCCGTGGAGGCAATTGGGGCGGAGAATACCCACTTGAAAGTGCAGAACTTGGCATGTGGGGTCGGAGGGATGGAGGGTGTGTTAGAAAAACTAAATAATCTAATGATGTTTATACACAATTAATATAAATAATTAGATTAAGTGCAGAAAAATTAAGATCATAAATACCTCCCGCCATTGCTATTCTTATTTGTTCTGAAGATGATTTGCAGTTGTCCGTAAGTCAAGTAATCTATAAACAGTTTGAGTCTCCAAAGTAATCTGACTTTTGGCTTAAGAATCTTCTATGCTTTCACTATCACTCACTGATGGTATATTGAGAATTTCAGATAGCAAGCACACGGACCTTAGCCATAGTGCACATCTCCTTTTATAATCTCTTCCCATCAAAGAGATTGTTTTTGATATGCATAAAATGTGGGCTTAGTTGCTAAAAAGATAAGAGATAAAATTAACTGATAAGATTAGCAACAACTTAATCCTAAAAGATAAGGTGAGTGGACCACCTTATGT
>PYAF01005010.1:627252-672648 GCA_007407185.1 Glycine tomentella
TTAATCTCCCTTCTTTCAGCAAAAAATTTCCCAGTAATTGCTTGATCAGGAACAAGGGCAATCCAAACCGCAGTATCAGCCCCTTGCTCAAGTGTGACACTTCCTGAATAACCTGTTAGAGCAGTTTTCACCCAACCAGGGCAATAACAGTTAATGTAAATCTTTTCACCCTCTGGCCTTACAGAAAACTTCCTTGCCAAAAACCTTGTATAGGCATTAATCGCAAGTTTTGACACCGAGTAATCAGTGAACCTATGAGGCCACCCTTGTGATCTCCAACTTCCATCTTCTACTTGCTGTAGAAAATTAGATATCATTTCATCAATCAGCTCCTCTGTAAGGGATTCCTCATCACTTAGTTGCTCCCTCAAAGCATCATTTTCTACTCTCTGTTAATCCCCAAACTTATATAGATCAGTTTTACATATAATATTCTAACAAAACTAACATTTGTTGATAAAAAAAAAAAAAACACGAAAACCAATGGTCCCACATTGTAATCTCAGAGCAACTACTAAGAAAAAGAAAAATTCCAAACATGTTTAGCTTATCCCCAATAAGATGGAATTAAAGATAAAGCTCAATTACTTAAACATTGTTTACTTACATAGGAAAAACTATACTGTAATAACATATGTAGAGTAGAGTGTTTTTACTTACATTTCGTTTGCCATTTAATCGACCCAAACGTGAGCTCACATTTACAATACGAGCACCAGCAGCGGATGGCTTCATCAAAGGAATCATAGCTTCAATCATGCTCTTGGTGCCATAATAATTTGTATCAATAACTTTGCGAGCATTTTCAACATTGTTTTCAGACCCCTGATTGAAATTGACACCAGCGTTATTTACCTGCAAGTAACGCTATTATTGCTTAGAACCATGTGATAGAATTATGGCTTTTCTAATTTTTTTCAAATATATTTTCATAATTTAAAAGTTATTGACGGCATTTCTAAAAAAAATAAAAAAATTCAACGGGTCTTTGTCTACTGCAGGACCTCAGCTGTGTCTAAAAATTTTGTAGCCTACACAAATCTTCTAATGTAACACAAACTATCAATATTTATAATTTTCTAAACTTTTGAATTGCAATATCATTCATCAAAGCTTATAATTAAATAATTCTAATAGTTTACTTTTAATAGATAAGTAATACATTATTTATCTTAGTTAATATATAAATAAATCTATTAATGTTAGTTTAATTGTGAGGATTTAAGTGTTTGTTTGTTTTTCCGGTGGACTTGCGACAGCATGAAGTCCAAGACCACTTCACCGCAGAAGTATGAATGTTGTTGCTTTTTCAATCTCTGTTCGGATTATCCTATGATCCAAACACACACTAAGTAGTTTGTACACTTGTATACACGCAAAACAAAAGTTAATTTTACTCTCAATACACAAAAACTCCATGCTTAGTTTACCTAGATGAAATATGAACAAATGGAAGCAAAATGTTATCCATTTAACATAATTGGAAGGCCGTGGATGTTGAGAAAATAAGTTAGTCCCTAGATGAACTAAAAAATGGACAAAACTATAGGATATGATACTAATTCAAGAAGCAATAAGATTGCAAGGAAGTAATTACGTTTTAGAAACTGACCAGAATGTCAACACCACCATAATTTTCCTTCATCCATTCAGCAAATTGGTTGATGGATGAAGGATCCAATATATCAAGTTGATGACAAGCCACCTCCGTGAGGCCACCTTCTTGCAAGACCTTAGCTGATTCAACACCAACACTTTCGTCTCGTGAAGTCAATATAACAGTCACTCCATGATCAGCAAGTTGCCTACATATCTCAAACCCAATTCCTCTGTTTCCACCAGTTACCACAGCAACAGTTTCCTTAGACCACCACCTATGCATACCCAATTACACAAAGTAATGACACGTTAAATATATTATGTGAATCTTATGTCCAAACGACATATGAAGATGAAGGTTCTAACTTCCAAGCATTCAAAATTTCAATCTACATAGTCGGTTAGAAGAAATCATAAGGTGGTCTGGTACTATCACGTGTTTATGATCTAACCAATTTTCATGTCATGTATTTTAGTTTTTAAATTTATAAAAAATAATTATTAATACCTGGTTATATCACATGATGAAAATTAGTTGAGACAAATAATAGTCTCATATTACCTAATAAATTCTATATAATCAGGCATTTTAAAAATTATGAGCTTATTATGACGACAAAGCAAAATTAGATTAAAGTCAAGGTTTTAAATTACAGTTGTGACGGGCAGATTGAGTTTGGTTGTAATCCTTAATCCTTGATATGGCAGGAAATTGTGGATAAATGTAGCCACAATAACAACAACAGTGCTATACTACAATAATGAAAATTTTAAATTTTTTCTAGATTCGAATCCATAACTAACAAGTCATCAAGACACAATATTATCATTTTAAATTTTTTTCAAATTTAAAATCATGACCAAGAAGTCACCAAAATACATTTTATTGTGTAGAACTCACCCTCAATTAAAGTCTAATTGTACAATAGAAAAAAAAAATTAATATAAACACATTGGACATCAAACCTCTGGTGATCAGAATAAGGAATGGTTCTCATAAGAGAAATTTGCTGCAATCTCTTTTCTTTTCGGTCCTTTGATTTTTCTTTGTGCCCCATCTTCTCTATTTCTTTTTGGATTTAGCACCGATGAAGCTAAATTGAATGTTGGATGATGTTCTTGGAGTTAGTGGGACCTTGAGCATGGAAGAGATGTAATTTGCATCACATACGTTCTCCGCATGGGACGGAGCAAATTGGTGCCTATGCATGCCACGTTGTTGGTCCAAGCACCTATGTTGACCAAATAGAACGACTTTAGGTAAGAGATCAATTAATTTTTGCCCCCACATCCTTATGCCCATTTCTCACCTATTTTATACTCTCTTATTATTTCAAAATTAAAATAGACTCATTTTATTTAAACTTTTAAAATTTAAAATCATTTCTATTTTAATTTTGAAATGATAAAAGCATAGAAAATATAAAATATACTATCAATATAGTAATTTTATGACAATTTATATCTGAAAAATATATAAAATAAATATATAAAAATTATAATGATCATAAATTTTCATTAATTAAAATACATCAAATATATAATTAATCATAACATTGAGCTACAATAATAATAAATTAAAAAAGTTGATACAGTGATATAAAATCATGTTATATTTAAATGAGTAAAAACAATCTATTTAAAAAAAATATGAATTCAATTTTCATTATTTACAAAATTTTATTAAGTCAGCAATAACTATCCACTATATTAACTTAGTTCCTTCCGCATTTTTCTCTAACTATGTTATATAAAAATTCATGATTTTGTAATTGTCTCTTTATTATTGAAGATGTATCGTTGAAAAAGACTTGCGTTTCATTAAACTTAAAATTATTCCCTCTAATTTTAATTTTTTGTTCTTGACGTGCACAAAATTTGTTGAGTGATTTTTAGGTGATTGCCTTTTGCAATAAATTGAAGTCAACATTGACAAAACAAATTTTCAACTAATTTTACCTTTGTGTGTTACAAATAAACCATTGAAAGAATCAAATGTGACATTCCAAAGAAAGTCAAGTTTATTAAATGTCACAAATAAATTATTGAGAGAATTAAAGGCAACATTTCCAAGAAAGACATCATGGCACGTGCATATAAGATTTATGCTTAAGGTAAGTCGAATAGTTATAGTTAGAGTACATATGATAATTATTGAAAGATAAACCCTAACTCATAAGGTGTAACTCAAATGACTAGTAATTTTGAATTCTTTAATGTGATTCCATTTTTTATTATGTGTATAAAACAATATTTTGGAAAAAAAATATTCTTTAACTGATATTATACTTTAAATTGCTTAGTTGCCTAACCAGTGTTTTAATTAGCATTTGTCTCATTTTAAAGTTATTATTGTAAAAAATATGAATGAATTTTTTTGTTATGGCCAATACTCCTAATGTTATCCTCCACTTTGAAAACACAACCAACTGACCAAGTTGGGAGTACCGTCAACTTTAAAAAATCAGTAAAGATGTACTCTATCAAAGTGTTCCAATTTATATCATATTGTATCTGTTTTTTTGGTATTTTTTTTTTTAAATACTTCCACTCTTCTTAATCATAATACCTTTTTTAAAATTTTGTTTGTTCTTTTTTTAATAAGATTTTATTTTAATTTTTAGATGAATTAATTATTATTTTTATCTATATACCCTTATTTAATTTTTTTTATTCAAACATTAATAAGAAAGCAAGTGGATAGAGAGAGAAAAAAATGATAATTTTGAAATCATAATATAAATAATAGATAAATTTAATATGATGATTAATTTTTTAAGAGGCATAAATTAGTTAAAGAAATCTACAATTAGAACAGAGTAACTATATTGAATGATAAAAACAAAACACCGAATTTGAAAATATAACAAGATAGGGAAGTTTTGAGGTTGGTAGGTTCAAAATTTATGTTGCAAATTAACACAATATGCGTGTGTACCAATTCTAAATTTCTTATGTAAGTGCGCACCAATTCTAAATGTATTTGTTCAAAACTTTTATTTTATTTTTTTCCTGAAAAAGAAAATAAATAAATATTTATACTCAACTAACTTAATAAAATATATATTACTACGTATTAATAATTTTAATTGTAGAGATATTAACTTCTTTGTACGGTAATTATTTTGGTTTTTTAATATCAGGATTCAGATTATCTAACATCATGCTTTTTAATTTTCTGTGTTTTATTTCCCATTTTACCAAAAACTGATTTAATAATGTTTGTGATAAATTAATGGAAAATATAACCAACAACGGATTTACACACGTGTAACAACTTATTACATCAATTAACTTAACGTTTTAGTCAAGAATGTTGAAAAGTAGTAAAAAGCTTATGGATGAGGCAGGGCAGGCCAGAATGTTGGAGCGGAATATCCAATAAAATTCCCCTTTTCCCCCCACTCTCACTCAGCTCCTTTCCTTATCAATCCTCCTGCTAAATACCAATAACACATCAACAAAACAAACCATATATTATTTATGTGGCATAAAAATCCGAAGCAAAAACTCGAAAAACCGTCACAAATCACGTCAATTACTGGCTCAACAACTTCCAGTTCCATCCATCTGTCGTTTCTCGATCTCCACAGTTCTCCACTGTTCCAACTCCAACCAAACCAGCCTCTGACTAATTTCCCTCTCTCCGCATTTACGACACCGCGTTTCGTCAGATCTGAAATTGAAATGGTCGCATGAACGTGACCGGCGTCGTTTCGATGGATCACGTGCTGGTGGCGCTGGGGGAGACGAAGGAGGAGAGGGAGGTTCGTATTCGGAGCCTGTTCAACTTCTTCGACGCCGCGAACAACGGTTACTTGGACTACGCCCAGATAGAGGCGGGGCTGTCGGCGCTGCAGATTCCGCCGGAGTACAAGTACGCGAGGGAACTCTGCGAGGTTTGCGACGCCAACAGCGATGGCAGAGTCGAGTACCACGAGTTTCGCCGCTACATGGACGACAAGGAGTTGGAGCTTTACCGCATCTTCCAATCCATTGATGTTGAACACGACGGCACCATTCTTCCTGAAGAGCTCTACGAAGCTCTTCTCAAAGCTGGTAGTTCTATTTAGTTTTTAGTTCTCTCTTAATTAGTAATGTACTAATGTTGTTCTCAAATTGCTGCAGTTATTACTTGTTAGTGTCCAAGAGTAAATTACTCTCACCATTCTTTTATATTTAACTCTGTTTCTCTCTTTTGCTTTATTTTCGATTTATCATTGGGTTCATCTACCACCGACCCCAATTAATTTGGGTTAAAGGTGCTGTTGATGTTGATGTTGATGTTGATGTTTAAGTTACTTTAATAAGACTTTTTAAATATAAAATATGATAACCGGATGGTACTTATTAGTTATTGCAGGTTTGAGGAGGCATTAAATCATGCTTCTGATACTTGCTTTTGGATAAAACACTTGCTGAATAAGAAAATAAAATAAAATAAAAAGTGAATTTAACTTTTTCACTTAACTTTAAAACTCTCCTTTTAACTTCTTCATTTTAACTTATGGGAGAAATTTAATTCATTTTACTTTTTTGTTTTCTTCTCGTATTAGTGCTTATATAGAGAAGTCTACCCGGACACTAAGGTAAGTAAGACATTGGCATTTGATGTTTTGGCTGGCTGATAACAATGTTTCTGTGAATATAAGGTAAGATTGTTTTTGGTAGGAAACAGATTTGTGGATTCTGTGATAGGGAAGAGGTTTGCTTTTGTTTTTTTGACAGACATTTGTTGCCAGTCAGATCGATTATGTATTGATGTTCGAAGAATTTTGAGAGACTTGAGATGTTTTATATTCCTTCACAATTTTGCTGAACTCGACTTGATGTGTCTCTTTTACTGATGTCCTGTGCATTTTTTGGGTGTATATTTTTAGTTTGCGGTCATTCTTTGGATCTGCATGATGCTTGAGATTTGGGGAGGCTGGTTCAATTTTTCATGATGGATTCCGTAATGTGTTTTACTTCTTTGCTTGCTTAGTTTTTGGTGTGCAATAACCTGCTCTAGTCTTTGTCCTTTTAGTGGATTTTGAAGATGGTATTCTAATATTCTTTATGCCTTTTGCGGAAGCTTTTCCCATGTTTTTATGTTTTTCAGCCCCATAGTATTTGTCATAAGCCTGTGCAGCTTCAATGCTGCAGGTATTGAAATGAATGATGAGGAGCTTGCTCACTTTGTGGAGCATGTTGATAAGGATAACAATGGAATTATCACTTTTGAAGAATGGAGAGATTTTCTTCTACTTTACCCTCATGAAGCAACTATTGAAAACATATATCATCATTGGGAGAGGGTGTGCCTTGTTGACATTGGAGAGCAAGCTGTCATTCCTGAAGGCATCAGCAAGCACGTGAACCGGAGCAAATATTTTCTTGCTGGTGGAATAGCAGGAGGTATTTCTCGTACAGCAACTGCTCCTCTTGATCGTCTGAAGGTGGTCTTACAAGTTCAAAGCGAACGTGCTTCCATCATGCCAGCAGTAACGAAGATATGGAAGCAAGATGGTCTGTTAGGATTTTTCCGAGGTAATGGATTGAATGTTGTGAAGGTAGCACCAGAAAGTGCCATCAAATTTTATGCTTTTGAAATGCTGAAAAAAGTTATTGGAGAGGCCCAAGGCAACAAGTCAGATATTGGTACTGCTGGGAGGCTTGTTGCAGGTGGTACGGCTGGCGCAATTGCACAGGCTGCTATCTATCCGATGGATCTCATTAAAACTAGGTTACAGACTTGTCCCTCTGAAGGTGGAAAGGTTCCTAAGCTGGGAACACTTACAATGAATATATGGGTTCAAGAGGGACCTCGAGCTTTCTACAGAGGGCTTGTTCCATCTCTGCTTGGCATGATTCCTTATGCAGCCATTGATCTCACTGCTTATGATACCTTGAAAGATATATCCAAGAGATATATTCTTCAGGATAGTGGTATGTTATTATTACTGCAGCCCTTAGGGTGTTTGGGACAGCTGAAATTTGTTTTTGAGAGAAAAAAAGAAAGTTGTTTGAAAAATAATCATGTTTGGGATATCACCTGAAATTTGGAGAAAAACTTCTTTTTGAAAGAAAAAAATGTTTTTCATGCATCTGACATTTGAAGCTTGTCTTTCACCCTAAAAAAACCTTATTCCCCAATTTGTGAACCACTTTTTTCTCTTTCAGTTTCACACATACAGTTTTTTTGTAATTTACCTTGTAAAAACTAATTTTGTGTTGTATCCAAACAAACTTGCCTAAACAAAAACTAATTTAATTATAATCGATTGTACATATAATCGATTATTGAAATAATCTAATCTTCTAAACTTGATGTTTTTATTTGTAATAACAGCTTCGACTTTTTCTTCTTTTTTATACTATAGATTGACTCTTAAATTTTTGGTCCTTGGAGTGAGACCTTTTACTCTTTTTTCTCCTTCATAGAACCTGGTCCTCTAGTACAACTAGGATGTGGGACAATTTCTGGGGCTGTTGGAGCTACTTGTGTCTATCCATTGCAGGTTATTCGAACAAGGTACAATGCTGTCAGTATTACTGTTGTTTCTCTGTTCTTCCCCAAAGAAATGATGGAGTGAAGGATGGTATCAGTTATGTACTTTAAAGCTGGTTTTCTAGTTATGTTATGGTTGTTCTTTGCTGAAAATATTATATTACATTACCATCCTTCTCAGACTGCAGGCACAACCTTCCAACACTTCCGATGCTTACAAGGGAATGTTTGATGCCTTTCGGAGAACTTTTCAGCTTGAAGGCTTTATAGGTTTCTACAAGGGACTCTTTCCAAATCTCCTCAAAGTTGTGCCAGCTGCAAGCATTACTTATGTGGTTTACGAAAGTTTGAAGAAGAATCTGGATCTGGATTAGAGTTTTTATCTACGTGTACAATCACAAGACGATCCAGACAACCAACCAAGAAGTCGTTTCAAGTATCAGCTTAGCCCTAGGCACAACCGCACAAGGTACTTCCAGAGTTGTGAACATTCACATTGGAAGTAAAATTCGTTCACTGGGTAGACCATACCTCATGGTTGAGCTTGAGTATTATTTTTATTGCTAATGATACTTTATTAAATCATTAATTGCTGATGGTGCGGATAGGAGGCTATATTAGAAATCATTCGTTCTGATATATATCTTAAAACACGATTTTGTAGTCAGAAGCTCAAAGTATTTCCCCATGCTTAACTACATGTTGATCAAGAATTAATGTTGTATCGTAGATGGCAAAATACCTTTCTACGGTGCGTTCTTTAGTCAGTAGTCACTACTAACTCTTCTGCTGGAAATTTAGAATTTTACAGCGGTTTGAGCTAAATATTCAAAATCACATAAAATCTCTGGTTAGAAAGAAACACAATCATAAATGATTACCATACATAGCAATCAAATTCAACAAACACTTATTGTGTATCAAAAAAGGAAAAAACGCGCACACACTTTTGAGTTAAAGTGCGGATTGTGTTGTAACATAACTAGCTAAATTACCAATACACGTCCAATTCGATGAATTGAACCCGGAAGAAAGGCGTCACCTTCCTTGTGCCTTTATGACTTGCCTTGTCTTACATCTCTCTTCAAATCAGGGAAGAAGAGAGTAGCATAGTTTCCCAAAAGTGTATTCCGTTATATCATCATCTTCATTCTCTTCTTTCTCCATATCCTGTTTTTGTTCCTGTGCTCGGCTTATGGGTGGGCTTACTACGATTCCAGCATATAAATCCTCTCCATATACAAAGATTCTTGGGTGGAAATCCGACAATTTTCAACACAATGCAGGGATTTTAAATGTACGCTAAAGAGATCACAGATCAACAGAAATGAAAAAAAAAATTAATAAATTACATTTCAATTTCAAATGGTTCCCTCCCCTCAAAAAGTATTTTGATATGAAGATATATGCTTATCCCCATCATCAAGAAGAATATTTTTATTCTTTTGCTTTAGATAAAATTAAAATAAAACGATATTCTAAAAGAAGTTGGAAAGGAGGCAAGGACGAAATAATGACAAGTGTAAAAAAGATACTATCAGGTAGATAAAGCACTTAGCAATATATAACATGAAAATGATAAAGAAATGTAATGTGGGTTTAAAATTAACATGAAAATAAATAAGATTTTTTATAAAATATGATGGTACCAACCAAGGCGTATATGTACCAAGAAAAAAAAAGAATATGTACCAAAAAAAAAACAAGACGTATGGGGTACACGATTGGAGCATTGCTTTCATAAATAAATAATAAATAAAAATGCTCTGTGCACAATTAACCAAAAGTCTTCATATATAAAATGAGAATAGATCTTTGATTCACACGAGATTTAGGAAGTGTTTATTAGAAACTTATTTTAATTTATAATTTATATAAATTCTTTTTTAATATAGCCACCAGATATTTATTCATATTCTAATTTGTTTATGAGCTTAGTTTTAATAAATTTCCAATATCACAATTTATGTTTTCAATTAATTCAAAATTATCTTAGTATAGTTTTTAAAGTAATTATGTAAAAAATTAAAAAATTATAATGACTTAATTACTATTTTAGTCCATAAATTTGGAAGGTATTTTTTTTAGTCTTTGAAATTTAAAATTATTTTTTTTAGTCCCTAAATTTTGACGAATTATTTTTTTAGTCTCTAATATAATAAATTGATATTTTATGACGATTTTAAGTACTTTGTGACAATTTTTTAACACTTTGTGACAGTTTTAAAATACAAATTCAAACGGTTAAAAATAAAAATTAATTTATGCAAGTCAAAAACCTCATAAAGTATTAATTTATTATACTAGAGAGTAAAAAGAGTAATTTGTCAAAATTTGGAAACAAAAGAAACAATTTTTAATTTTAGGGTCTCAAAAAAACACAAAATCCAGAGACTAAATAGTAATTAAGTAGTACTTAAAACTAGTTTTGATACCAAAAATAAATTTTTATACTTATTTTAAAAGTTGTTGAAATTAATTTGACAAAAAATGGATTAATTTTTCAAATTAAATCATAATAGTGGTTCATTTTGAAATTACATTTTAAAATTGTCATAAAATATTAAAAAAACCATCATAAAGTACTAAAAATAGACATAAAGTGCTCATTTATTATCTCAAGGACTAAAAAAATAATTTATCAAAATTCAAAGATTAAAAAATATATTTTTAAATTTAGGGACTAAAAAAACACATCTTCTATATTCAGGGACTAAAACACTAATTAAGTCAATTTTTATTATAACGTAATCTTTAATTAAGTTACAATATAAAAAATTAACATTAAATGTCCATTTGTATTTCATTTTTATGCAACTGGAAAGTTGATTATTTGAAACTCCATTCTTAGCTTAGGTATTAAAATAAGAAAAATGATTCTGTGAACCTCATTCCGTAGTATAATGAATAATCGAAAGTTGTGTTCCGAAAACATGATTTTAACTAATTTCCTTTCACCCCTTTCCCTTTTTCACCAAATATACATTAACTCTTGAAACCCCTTAACTTTGCTACTAATTTTGTGTTATTGCCAATCTGTGACGGTTGTTTAATATCCCATTCTATGTTTAATTTATTTTTTCTTTCATGATGAACATTAGTTATAAATGGAGTTCATTCTAACTTTGAACATAATTAATTTTGTAGATAAAAATGTTTGCCGGGGAAGGTTCCTTTAATGGTGCAAAATATCCATGGTTTATTATCAAATATAACCCGGAGAAGGTAAAAAAAATTGTTGATTATTAGTCTTACTTGTACTTCCCATTTTGAATCAGAAATTATGAACTACTCATTTTCCATTTGACATGTTTTTATTTTAGAAGGAAGAACTTCCAACAGACTTTTGTAAGGACTATTTAAGTCATGCGAGCGTATGTGTGTGAAATTCAAGTGTAACAATATAAACTAATGTTTTTGAGATTATTAAATTAATGAAATGTAGTGATTTTAATTTTTAAGACAACTAGGTGAAAAATATATTAAAATTTTGACGAAGGAAGTTACTGATATTGTATTCATAATAATATGAATAAACAAAACAATTATATTGAGAGTTTAATGTATATGTATTTATAGAATAAAATAGTTTTATATTGTTAATTAATTATAAGTTATTGTTTCAATTATTTTAAGATATTTATTTTAAAAGCTAATAAATTTATTTTACATAATAAATTATAATTAGATGATTATATAAAATTTTTTACATTTTCATTTATAATTTTTTTTTATATATATATCTTTCTATGTGACGTATGGTTAGCATCATTCGAGATAAGGCATTTTTCTCCTGTTATAGCCAAAAAGGCCTGTCGGGTCAGTGAAAGCTTAGTTCCTTTGAAAAATTAAGATATAGAAACTTAGTAAACTTATAAGTATAAAAGCAAAGAACAAAACAAGGGTGGACGTGCCGGAGTGGTTATCGGGCATGACTAGAAATCATGTGGGCTCTGCCCGCGCAGGTTCGAATCCTGCCGTTCACGTTTTTATTTTTATGACGATGGAATTTTAGGGTTACCCTTATATTTAGTGTCATAAACTTGTCAATCAATCTATAAAAGAACATTTGACCTTCTGTTTGCGTTTTTTTTTTTTACTGAACCTTCTGTTTATGTTAATCGTTTCTTTCTTTTGAGATGCATCTTG
Organism: Glycine tomentella; assembly: GCA_007407185.1. Classification (NCBI taxonomy): domain Eukaryota; kingdom Viridiplantae; phylum Streptophyta; class Magnoliopsida; order Fabales; family Fabaceae; genus Glycine; species Glycine tomentella. The sequence continues at coordinate 639,491 of PYAF01005010.1, forward strand.
TTTTGACTTCTGAGCACCTAAAAGAATATTTTTATCTTGGACAATTTTTTCCACACAAACTAGAAGTAGAAGGTATAAAGTGATTGTATATTTACATGTCACTTTTTCACTTGCACCACCACTTTCATTTTTAAATATATAATAGCATTTAAATTTTTTCCGTTTAAAAAATATAGCATTTAACTTTTGTTATACATTTGTTAAAACATACAATGGGAATTATGTTTTGTGTTTTAAATAGAAACACAATAGAATCCTGATTTTATTATATGTTTTGATAAATATACTACAAAATCAAGATCAAGTATGGTATACAAAGCCCAAAAAAAATTACGAAATTGTGATTTTGTTATTAGTTTTTTTTCAAAACAAAAAATATCAGAATTATGATTTTCTTGTAGAAAAATCTATCTACAATGAAATTGTAATTTTGTTGAATGCCAATCAGGAAAAAAATCATCTAGAATAATGCAGAGAGGGGCGTGAGGAAAGGGTTGAGAGGATAATGTAGAGGGGGACACAAGGAAAAGAGAAAGTAGGAGGAGGGAAGGAGGAAGGAAGGTTGGGGAAGAAGGAGAATGAGAAGTGAGAAGAGGAAGAGTAATAGGAAGAGGGAGGGGTGGAGTTTTTGAAATGGGAGCCAAAAGGGGGTTTTCAAACCAAGATAGGGACCAAGGACAATTGATGTTGGGCCAATAGTACCCCTTTAGATTTAGATTGGATACTTTTGTTTTCTAGAGTTCATCATGAATAGGGCCCAAGTCTCATGGTCCATGGACCTGAAACAAAGCCCAGTCAAAATCCTTGTGAAAAATGTAGAAAATAATAATAGAGGAGAATGGAATTTTATTGCGCGGCGTTGGATTTGATAAATGACGCGAGACTACTACGTGGCGAACTCTCATTGGCTAATGTTACGTGGCAACTAATATGATTGGTGGAAACAGGTAGCAGGAGGAGATCTAGAAAGAGAAAAAGCAACAAAGCGCAAGTGCTGCGTCACATTCTCACTCTCGTTTACGAATAGCGAGATATCTATTTAGATCTCAGAATAACAGTTTCATTTCAATTCAGTCTTATTATTAGGGTTTGGCGATTGAGAGAGAAATAGAAATGGGAGAACGAAAAGGAATCCCAATGGCTTTGGGACTCTTGGCGATGCTCCTCTTCTTCATTGCTTCCTCTTCCTCTCACCTCGTTCGCGCTTCCGATGACGCCGATGACGCGGTAATTCCGATATTGTTGTTGTTGTAATTGTTGTTATGTTGTGATGGACCTCTGATTCGAGAATGTTTGTGTCGTTTAGATCTTCTACGAGTCGTTCGACGAGGATTTTGATGGACGGTGGATTGTATCCGACAAGGAGGATTACAACGGTAATTAGATTCTCTGATTTGTCTTGTTTGATTCTTGTTTTCATTTACTTACCAAGCCGTGTGTTTGGTTTATTTGAACATTCATTTTGCTAACTTATTATTCTTTACGAGTTGAAGTGTGAACATTTCATTATAATCGGTTTGTTTCTACCAGGAGTACAGAAATTCCTTTGCACAATTCAAAATAAGGTTTTTAAATTAGCACTAGCGTGTAGGTCCACGTGCTTTTTGATAGATTTTGCAAATAGGTTTCTTGTAATTCATTTATATTATAAATATAAATGGGTCACTGTCCATTCACATACACCCCTGTTAAAATCATTTGATTATTTCTGATAAATGAATAAAATCAACATAAATTCATAAACCATTAGATCTTAAGATAAATGTTGGTGACTTTTTATAAATGATCTCTTTACGTATAGTTGCATTTTACATTCTTTAGATGGATATGTAGACACACACATACACACTCACGAGTTAATCCTAACCATTCGATTTTATATAGATGGTCAAGATAATGAAATCTAACTAAAATTAATTTTGACCATCCGATTGTATGAATTAAGACAAACTTTTATTGTACTCTCATCTGTATGCACACATAAAAAAATAGCAGCTATATTTGGGGGGACCCCTTTGGAATTATTTTTTAAAATTATGTGGACCCAAAGTCCCAAGCCTAATTATAAATTTTTTAACTGAAGGATTATTTTTGAAAAATCTTGAAAAAGTATAAGAACAATTGTGGTGGCAATAATGAGAACTTGTTGACAATGTATTATACAATATTTAGAATAATAATAATAATAATAATAATAATAATAATGTTTGACGTATACTTCAATTTATACATGCCAAATCAAAGTTAAAACTTTTTTTGATGTAGTAAAACATTTGACTCCTGTTTTTCTAGCTGAAAGCGTGCATTTTGCAAAAGGATTGTATACCCTCACGCCAGGAATATTTCAACAGTCCACTGACTAGGATTTAGTTTGCAATGGTTGAGGGTTGATTCCACAAAGCATATTGTGTTGGTCCAACCATTTTGTAGGGAAATGGACAAGTCTAATAAATTACCTTCTTGGCATTGTTTTGATAGGAAGACATGCCCAAATATGCTTAACTTGTTTATATTTTTGGATAGTAGACCACTTTGTCCTTAAAATTGGGTTATAGATGTTTTCATTTCTTGATGCTTCATTTTCATTTCTTTCCATTGTTTTGGGGTGCATATTTGAAACAAATGAAATGGATTGTTTGAGATTTTATGATCTACCAAGTTTTGATGTATTCTGATTTGTAATTTGGGTTCTAGGTGTCTGGAAACATGCCAAGAGTGATGGGCATGATGATTATGGACTTCTTGTTAGTGAACAAGCCAGGAAATATGCTATAGTCAAAGAACTTGCCGAACCTGTCAGTCTTAAGGATGGAACAGTTGTTCTTCAGTTTGAGACTCGCCTTCAGAATGGCCTCGAATGTGGTGGTGCATATATTAAATATCTTCGACCCCAAGAGAGCGGATGGAAACCAAAGGAATTTGACAACGAGTCTCCATATTCTATCATGTTTGGTCCTGATAAGTGTGGTGCTACAAACAAGGTTCACTTCATTTTCAAGCATAAGAATCCAAAGAGTGGGGAGTATGTTGAGCACCATCTCAAGTATCCCCCTTCTGTCCCATCGGACAAACTAACTCATGTGTACACTGCAATTCTGAAGCCTGATAATGAATTGCGAATCTTGATTGATGGGGAGGAGAAGAAGAAGGCAAATTTCTTGTCTTCTGAGGACTTTGAGCCTCCTCTTATCCCTTCCAAGACCATCCCTGATCCTGATGATAAGAAACCTGAGGACTGGGACGAAAGAGCCAAAATCCCAGACCCAAGTGCTGTGAAGCCAGATGACTGGGATGAGGATGCACCCATGGAAATCTTAGATGAAGAAGCAGAGAAACCCGAAGGATGGTTGGATGACGAGCCAGAGGAAATTGATGACCCAGAGGCAACAAAACCAGAAGACTGGGATGATGAGGAGGATGGTGAATGGGAAGCTCCTAAGATCGAAAACCCAAAGTGTGAGGCAGCCCCTGGTTGTGGTGAATGGAAAAGGCCAATGAAGAGGAATCCAGCTTATAAGGGAAAGTGGAGTGCTCCTTACATCGATAACCCCAGTTACAAGGGCATATGGAAGCCTCGCGATATTCCAAACCCTGAATACTTTGAACTCGCAAAACCTGATTTTGAGCCTATTGCTGCTATTGGCATTGAGATTTGGACAATGCAGGATGGCATCCTATTTGACAATGTTCTGATAGCTAACGATGATAAAGTTTCAGAATCCTATCGGGAGACTACATGGAAGCCCAAGTTTACCGTTGAGAAAGAAAAGCAGAAGGCTGAAGAGGAGGCGGCAACTGGTTCAGATGGTATTTCAGGCTTCCAGGTAATAAAAGAATTTTGCGGTTTCTCTTTCTCTTTTACTCTCCTTAAGCACCCAAACTATCTTTCTCATGCATGATGTTAATTTCTGACCTTGCAGAAGAAGGTAATTGACCTGTTGTACAAGATTGCAGATATTCCCTTCTTGAGCGAGCACAAATCTAAGATATACGTAAGTACCTAAGTGGAATATTCAAAGTACTATCTTCTCTTTTGGTACCCGTTGTGTATCTTTTATTTGTATAGAACCTAATATAATTCATGCTTCTCTGCAGGATCTCATTGAGAAAGCTGAGAAACAGCCAAATCTCACAATTGGAATTCTTGTAGCTGTTGTGGTTGTCTTCGTGTCAATTTTCTTCAGACTCATATTTGGTGGCAAGAAACCTGTGAGTAGTGAAATTATTTTCCCCACACTCGTTCATAGTATTTTTTTTCATGGAATTATTACTCCTTATGATTGTGTTTAAATCTCATAACCAAGCCTCTTCTTGTGCAGGCAAAGGTGGGGAAGAAACCAGAACAGACGGAAGCTTCCAATAACCAAGGTGGTGGAGAGAATGAAGAAAACAAAGAGAAGGAGAAACAGAAAGAGAAAGCATCTAATGCTCCGCGTCCTAGGACAAGGCGAGAAAATTGAAATGGTTGAATCTTTAAAAGTGGCGCCCTGTTTAGTATCACATCACCACAGATAAATTTTGGGCTTAGTTTGATTTTAGGTTCACTCTGTTTTCAGTATTTTCCTTTTTCTTCCTTGAAGAAAAGGAAAAGATTATTTGCTTCAGGGGTGTAGATCTTCTATTTTTGGAGACTCGAGTAGTGTGATCACTCTGTTTTCAGTATTTTCCTTTTTCTTCCTTGAAGAAAAGGAAAAGATTATTTGCTTCAGGGGTGTAGATCTTCTCCTATTTTTGGAGACTCGAGTAGTGTTTGAGCTAGTTGAAGTTGTACAATGATTTTTCTATTAAATGGATTCTATTTTTAACGCAGATAACAATGCCTAGCTACCTTTCCATAATTAAACGAAAATCCCTGTTCAAGACTACTATAATGCAATAGAATAATGATATTTTTCGTCATTTTTATTACTGTGTATTTGTAGATAAGAGTAGCAACTAATTTTTTGTAATGTGGCGAATACTTTATATTATGTGTTAATGTAAACTTCAAACATAGTTTATATAGATTTTTGTCAATAATGGATTATGAACAAAGGAAAAAAAATATAATTCCGTGCAAATGGCCCATTGAGAGACCAGTTACTTACTGGCACCGCATAATGCTGGGTCTATTTTTTTTTTTTCTTCTTGAATATCAATTGCTAAAAAATAATTAAAATATTACCAAAAAAATCTGTAGGATAAAAAATTAAAAAATAATATATATATATAGATATATATATATATATATATATATGTGTGTGTGTATTTCGCAATTAAAATACCGACATATTAAAAACTTGTAAAGTGATTTTTTTTTTTGTTTTGAATAAACAAAGTGAGAAATTCTAGTAAACGGTATAGGAGTAGCATCACAAAATATCTTAATTGATAATTAATATAAAAATTATAAACTTTTTTCTTATCACAAAAAGAATATTAAGAAATATTAACTTGGTTTCTTTACAAAAATTCAAAAAATAAAACAATAAAGTTAGATCTTTACATAAATATTAGCCAAGGTATATTCACCTTAACTTTCTAAGTTTTACCTATGAGAAGCCTTACAAACAAAAAGTGAGATATTATTTTTTTAATATTCTATATTATATTTTAAGCTAACCTTTTTAAAGATTTAAAATGAATATTTTTAATAATATTAGTCTGTGTCCATCAAACATAAACATGTGAATGTTTCCATCAGTATTTTGTTCTGCAATATTTGTTGCCATGAAACAGAGCATCAAAGCCTTAGTAAATTATATTGAAAAGATCCCATGGCTATGTTGCAAATTGAACTACAGCACATGGTTGCAGTTGAGAATTATTAGGATCTTCCACCTCATTTTGCTTTTGTGATTGGTTGATGGTACTACCCAAATCCCAAACCTTCATTGTTGGCATTGGTTCAGTCCTCGGTTCTCCCCACATAAGGTTTCCCTCACTTTTTGTCTCCTCTTTCAACCCAAAAATAAACTTGTTGTGTCAATGTCTGCCGTTGTGATTCTTGATTTCAAGTTTGTAATTTTTTTTCTAATAGTGTTTTTAATTTGTGTGACATTATTAAAATAAATAATTACAATATATATGAGCATAGTTTTCAATTATTATTATTATTAATACATTTTTTAAAATATTTTATTAAATATATTATAAATTAAATATTATAAAGTAAATAACCAACAAATCATTGGTCCAAGTAATAATGTGTTTGGTTTTCTTAAACAAAATCTCGTGTTTGAGTCTTGTGAATAAAAAAAATATGATTGAAAAAAAAGATCCAATAAGGTGGTCAATCACAATTCTCAACCTAGATTAATAATTGACAAAGCTTATAAACATTTCACACCAATATCATGAACACAAAAAAAAAAGTAAATAAAGATATTAGGGAGGAGACTTTTTATGCATCATAATAGGAAAAAACTTTACATAAATTATTAATTTCGTTTATGGCCCTTTAACTTTCATATTTGAACCATTTTTGTCCTTTAACTTTTAAATTTGAGTCATTTTTACTCTTTATCTTATAAGTGGTTCAAAACACCTACAAAGTTTGTTTTATAACCACCTCAAAATGTAAAATACTAATTACATTACTTTTAAGTTGATAGAATGACCAAGATGACTCAAATTTAAAAGCTAAAGGACTAAAATGAATTTTTTTAATGATAAAAGGCCAAAATGAATCTTAAAATTATGATAAAGAACCAAAAGTATATTTTAGCCTATTATAAATTTGACATCATTAACTTAGATTTTTCCTTTTTCCCTACCCCAACCTTCTCTCTCATCGCCCTTCTTAGCAAGATTTATTTCCTAATGTCTCAAACTCCAAAAACCCTAGAATCCGAGGAGACACCCTATATCACCCAAATCGCCGCTTTCCATTCCTTCACCTCCTTCAACTAGTACTCTAGGAGCTATGGTGTCGCCATTGATCACAACTTTTGCATCTACAACCACGACCCTTTTTGTGAGATTTTCTAATGCGACTACGACCTTGATAGCAAAATCTGAAACTTCTTTCGCTTTATGTTTTGGATTTTGATTTAAATCTCTATCTCAAAGTCTTCTTTCATGCATTTTATTGTTTATTTTTGTATAAGTTTCTTATACTTGAGGAAATCTGTATGTTGTGTGATTTCGACCATGCAATAGAATCTGGAATGTTTTTTTGCTTTATGTTTTGGTTTTGATCCAAATCCGTGTCTTAAAGGTTTGTTTCATGCATTTTTGTTGTTGATTTTTTATTAATTTCTCGGATTTGAGAAAATTTGAACAATGACCTTTTCGTGCATTTTTATTGTTGATCTTTGTATAAATTTCTCATACTTAAAAAAATTTGAATGTTGCATGACTTCGACTCTAACAATAGAATTTGAAGCTTCTTTGTTTTGATCTAGATCTATGTCTTAAAGACTTGTTTCGTGCATTGTTGTTGTTGATTTTTGTATCAATCTATCGGATTTGAGGCAATTTGGACAATATTTTTTATAACTTGATTTGTTTGTAGATGTTTTTCTTAATTTGTTCATTTTTAATTCTAACTTATCAACAATGTCTTTGAAATATGATAATTTTCCTGTGTAATGTTCCCAATTTGTTTTTTTTTTATTATTGCATTCTCAAAGTTTGAAATATGATAATTTTTCATTTATTTTACCAAATTTGCTATGTTTTATTTTTGAATTCTTGAAGTTGTTTATAGAAGAATATTATTTGTAATCAGGTCGATTTATGCATATTTTAATTCAGAGACATGTTTAAATCTCCCACCGTTACTTCCATCTTGGAATTTCTTATGTACTCTCCTAAGTATCGTTTCTTTTTATTCCTTTACTTTTTATTCACATCTCCTATTTTTCAATATGCACAAACATATAAAATTGATTATTATGGTTAATATGAGCATTGTTAATTTTATTTTTTTATTTAAAGGTAAAGATGCCTTTAAACATAAAATAAATGGCAATTTTCACTTGCCACAGATGTTCATCCACTGTTGAGGATATTTTGCATGCTCCTTTTGAGATTATCATCGTTTCAAGGAACTCTGGATGCATATGAACATTTCCCATCTTCAGTTCTACCATACGGATTATGTTCTATCTCGGTTAAGGTATATTCTCTCGCATAAAGATTCTCCCATGATTCTCTCAACTTTGTGATGGGCATGGAAGAGAAAAAAAAATAGTCTTTTTGCAGACTCTTGACATTTAACATATGTTTGGAGAATGATCTATACTACAACCATTGAATTCAAGGTGTTCTGATTTATCTTTTTTTCACACTTGTCAAGTTCAGAATCACTGGGAACCTAACTGATAATTATATGAAGATTAACATGGATGGAGCTTATCTTCATAATGTGAATAACGTGGGAACTTGAGGTAGTGTAAGAGGATCATATGGTGAGTGGATTTCTGTTTCTTCTGTCATTGTAGACCTGATATACAATATTTTAAAATCAGACTAGTCATTAAACTAGTCAAGACACCAATTCAATCATGGTTGAACTAGGATTAAACCGAGATAGAGTATAAATCAAACATAATTAATTACAAAATCTATAGTTTCTTAACATTTTAAGCGCATACAGAAGTCTAAATCAAACATAAATCGAAGTTTCAATAATATATATCAATATTTATTAATAATAGCAAGTTTACATTTAGAATAAAAAATTATAAATATTTTAGTTGACTTTCATTTATATAAGAAGCAATGAAAATGTATTAAGCATTTTTTGTTGACCCACAATAAATTGGTTTTTGCCAATTTTTCTCCTTTTGATTCTTTGGCTGGCTTTTCTTCAAGCCAGTTTTGGGGTTTATTCGAACTGGTCAACTAATTCGTTGGTTGATTTTCTGTTTCGACCGACTCGTTCAATTTGGTTTAGAACATAGCTAGTATGCTTTATTAGCTGAACTTTTAGTACGGAGAAAGGGCTGAAACGATACTGATTGTTTGGTTTCAAACGCATAATACGTGAAATAAACAGTCTTGAAGTGGTTACTTTATCTCATAATTGGTGGGCCGTGTTAAAGATCTCACATCAACTAGAGATATGATCAAGATAGATATATAAGTGGAAGACTTGTCTAAATTCACATTTTAAGATAGTATCAAAATCTATCCTAACAATATTGTTGGACCTTACATGACACTTATTATTGAGCCGCTATTAGACCACCTATAGTCTAGTCATACAAATTTCATGTTTGAAATGTCCAATTCTCCCCTTGAAGGGGGTGTATTGGAGATCTTGTATCAAGTAGCCACAGGACCAAAATAGTGTATATAAGTAGAAAAAACTCACATTATAAAAGCATATTATATAGACTTTATATTATACAATTGGGTTGTTACTGTTATTTACATATCTCGGGAGGCAATTTTCTTGACAGATTGGCATCTTTGGGAGCAAGATATGATCAAGATTTCCGCTGTTGGACTTTTCTTCCTGTTTGCTGCTGTACCGAAAAAGAAAATATTTAAAGCTAGGGAGAGTTGCTAAATAGAGCGCATGTTTCGGAATAGTAGATTCACATCCAGCTGAAAGCTGCTACAAGTAGTTTCTGTGATTGTCTTGAATGATTTCAATCTACGGCAGTGTATCAAGGTAATTACTACTCTGCTGTTCATTAGAATTTTTAAAAAAGCTGGAGCCTACTTCCCTCGAACAAGGGAGGTTGGTTTTGTTCCTAGTGCTAATCCTTGGGGTGCTTCACAGGGCTTCATCTTGCGTGGAACATAAGGAAATTATGCTGACCAAAAAGAAAGATAAAGAACCTGAAATTAGTTTAAGGCAAGTAGAAGTTCAACATTCATATCCGATAAGTAATCGTTATTCTGACAATTAATCCTAGTTGGAGTCTCTATGTTTGGGAAACCACTGCGGGGATTATTCATGCATGATGCCAGGTACGATGCTACTCCCCATTGGTTATCTATGTATTTTTTCTACCTACTTTTAGGCCTTGGCTCCCTCGTATTACTCGAAATAATGTTTAGTCTTCCCCTGTTCTGTTCCTCTTTCACTTGACACCACCATCACTTGCCCAAACCATTACCATGAGTCTCTGTCGGAGACCAACCGGCAACAAGCTGAAGCTGCCGTGAATGAAGCTGTGACCTACAACAAGCTAAAGGCTGGAGCTTCCGTTAAACACCGCAAATGGGGAGTAGCATTCTTTATTTCTATTTCTATTTCAGTTGTTCGTAAAAATAAAATAGAAATACAGATGTTGAGGATAGGTATTGGTATTGGACAAAAGAATTGCTTCGACAAGCAAGAGACCAATGACCTAAACAAGATATAAAACTGTCCCGCAACAGTATTAACATGCAGATTTGGCAAACCACTAGCACTGCAAGGAGAAAGTTAGACACAGGCAGTCAAGTTTACAGAGCAAAAATCCACCTACGAAATTGCAGATGACCAAGCTATCAGTTTATGATCACGGCAAAGAGCATCAATCTAAAGAGAGATGTGGTCTGTTTCGAAGTTGCTCTCACCGTGCTTGTACTAGGGTTATCAGGAGACGAATGGAAAAACAAATATGGTTGGGGGACAGGTAGCTAGGGGTGGACATGGATTAGATTTTTAAGAATCTAAGTTATATTTATTTAAATGGATTGGATCTTAAATCTATATTCATATTTTTTTAAAAAATAAATTGGAATCAAGGTTCAAATCATTTAAGTGAATATGGATTTATTTATATCCAATTTATATCCACTTAAATATTATAAGAATTTTGTTTACAAATTTTAGTAATTAAACGTTAAAAAGGGAAAACTTAGCACCTATCCATTTAAGAGCTATTTTCAACCGATCTTAATCAAGACTATTTTCGATCAATCTTGGTTAGGGTATTTTCGGTCTACCTCAACCAGGTCAATTTAAGCTTACATCGGCGTAGCCCATACATTTTTAGACCGACATCAACAAGGATTATTTTTTGATTGACGTCGATTAATGCATTTTCGATTGATGTCGGTCAAGGATGTTTTAGGTTGACCTTAGGTAGGGTTACCTTTTGGTTGAGATTAGCTGGGATTTTTAGTCAATGTTGATCGATGATATTTTTTGGCTGACATCAACTAGGGATTTTTTTATTAGCATCAACTGTGACTAGTTTTTAGCTGACGTTGGTTGAGATTTTTGTTGAGGACATCAATAAGGTTTTTTTTTTACCTGATGTCGATCGTTGATAATTTTTTTGCCAACATCAACGGGGACTATTTATTGTCAACGTTGGCTAGGTTTTTTTGCAAACGCTGATTGAAACTATTTTTTTTTTTGTCGTCAGTTAAGGTTTGTTGGCCAACACAACATGACTATTTCTTTTGGTCAGCATTGGCTAGGTATATTTTTTATTGACATCAACTAGGATTTTTTCAATTGACATTAATTGGAGGAATATTTTGACTGATGTGCTAGTTTTTTTTTTGTCGATGTCAATCAATGATGTTTTTAAGAAGATATCGACTAAAAAAATCCTAGCCGACGTCGACAAAATAATAGTCTCGTCTGACGTTGACTAAAAAAATCATAGTCGATGTCAACCAAAAAACCTACCTGACATCGATCAAAAAATAATCGTAACAAACATCGGCAAAAAAAAAATCTAATTGACGTCGATCAAAAAATAGCCTTAACTGATGTCAAGTCAAAAAATCTTTGAACAACACCAGGAGAAAATAGTCTCGACTAACATTAGCTGAGAAAACCCTTACCTACATTAACCTAAAAATAGTGTCAACTGATGACTGCTTAAAAATGTCACCCGTTGATGTCGACTAAAATAACTCTAGACAACATTAACCAAAAAAACAGCTTCTACCAAAGTTGATCAAAAAAACTAACCATCATCACATCAATATCAACAACACCTTTAACCCAAGTTAATTTGGGTCATTGGTAGATGAACCCAATGATAAATAAAAAATAAGACAAAGAAGGAGAAAGAGATGAGAAGAAAAAGTGGAAAAAAGACAAAAAGAGAAAAAATAAACTAAAATAAAATAGGGGTGAAAGGAGGAGGAAAGAAGAAGAAAAGAACTAAAAAAGGAAACAAGTGGAATATAGAACTATTAATGGGTTTAACCCTCCACCAAGCTTATAGTTTTTCTCCACTCCGTCCTAAGACATACCGTCCGCCAATCTATATCTCACTCCATTAGGTCTTGTTTAACTACCTTTCCCCAGGTAAGTTTCAGTCGACCTCTACCTCTCTTTGTGTAGAATTCTTGGTAACAAACTCTTGTTCTAATGGAAGCATCCAGTGGTTATCTCATGACATGCTCAAACCACCTCAATCTATACTCATTTTTTCACATAATGGTATCACTGATACCTTTCGCCGAATATCTTCATTTCTTATCTTATCCATCTTCGTATAACCACACATCCACCTTAACATCCTCATTTATGCTACCCCTATTTTATGTCCATGTTGCCTATGTGCTGCCCAACGTTTTGCTCCATATAACATTGTCGGTCTTACAGCTGTTCTATAGAATTTTCCTTTTAGCTTAAGGGAATTTTGCGGTTACACAAAAACCCTGATGCACTCCGCCATTTCATCCACCTTACTCTGATTCTATGATTTATATCCTCATCAATCTCACTACCTTTTTGCAAAATTGATCCCAAGTATCTAAAAACATCTTTCTTGGGTACCTCTTGACCAAGTAGATGCATTATGCCTTGATCATCATCTTTTACCCGCGAAAACTCATACTTCATATACTCCGTCTTGCTCTTGCTTATCGTGAATCCTTTAGATTCCAAAGTGTTTTTTCACAATTCTAGTTTCCTATTAACATCATCTTTGATCTCATCAATAAGCACGATATCATCTGCAAAAAACATACACCACGACACTTCCTCTTGAATATCTCCCTTTAGTTCATCCATTACTAAGGCAAAGAGATAAGGACTAAGAACTGAACCTTGGTGAACACCTACCATGATAGGAAAATACTTTGATGTTTCATTACAAGCTTTCACACATGTGGTAGCCTCATCATACATATTCTTGATTGCATTAACATACTTTAATACTACATTTTTCTTCTCAAGAGTCCACCATAAGACTTCTCTTGGGACCCTATCACATGCTTTCTCAAGATCTATAAACATCATATAAGTCTTTCTTCTTTTCTCCATACATTTTCATTAATTGTCGCATCAAAAAAATAGCTTTCATAGTACGTCTTCCTAGCATAAATCTAAATTGATTTACGAAAACCTTGTTCTCCCTCCTTAGACAAAGTTCAATAACTCTCTTACAATTTCATAATATGACTCATGAGTTTGATGCCCCTATATTTAGAACAATTTTGAATATCTCTCTTATTTTTGTAAATAAGTACAAACATTTTTTTTCAAGTATCAAACATCTTATATGTTTAAAGAATCTTATAAAAAAAATTTAATCATCATCATCCAAAAAATTGTATTGGATTTAAAAATCCAAACAAATATCCAATCCATATCTAATTAATTGGAATGAATTTAAAATTCAAAAAAATAGATTTAGATATAAATTTAGAACCATTTAAATGAATTTAAAGTGAAATAGATTGAATTGAATATGGATTGATTTTATATATTTTGATTTTTTTTAGAATCCTACAAGTAGCATATCTTAGCTTGATATGGGATGTGTTAGCTCCAAGTTATTTGGCCTAGTTTCTTTAATCAACGACCTTTTAGGTAAACACTAATAATCAATTCCTCCTACTTTAATACAGATTCCAACGTAATACCCATTGTAATTATGTTAAACATTAAAAATAATTCTACTTAACTTTATTACGGTAAAAAATCCCCTAAGCCGAAACTAAACCTAGAAAAAAAGGAAGACAATTTCTTAAAAGAACAAAAGACAAACAAGCAAGAAATATTAAACTACAACAAAAACATCTTTGTTGTCCTCATGGTAAACAGAACCTTGCCGCATGTACCTTATTAAGACATCTATAGAAAACAATTGTTCCACCAAACTAAAGACAAAATTTAAACAAAACTTGCAAAGGAATCCGCACAGCATTTTCTTTTTTCTCTCTAGCTCAAAAAAAAAAAAAAAAATTGTTCAACCCTATAACTTCAGTCATGTTCTCTCAAGATGTCTATTTTATAATTTACCTCCTGTTACACTTATTTACGGCCACCACCGGCCTTTCTAGGAGGAGGAGCAGTGTCCTCGTCGTCTGACTGAATATCTCCATACTGCCACATTCCGCGCCTGCTGGTCTTTGCTTCGTCCTGGAAATTCTCCAAATTATCGAGAGCTGTCTGTCTGTCTTTTCTGTCCCACCTGTTTCTTTTTTCTGTCCTAGCAAGCCCTTCCTGGAAATTCCACAAAAAAACAATAATCAGAAAAAGCATATTTGTGGGGTATTCTTTCTGTATGACCATGGAGAATCAAACCACAGGACATGGCAAACACTTCAAGCCAGAGTGAACAGTAATATAACCTGTAGCATGGCAGCATTAACGCTGATTTCAGCATCCACAGCAACAAGAGTTACAGCAAGGATTGCTCCAGTTCCCTGCCCTTTCACTTTTCCTCCCGAAGTATCTTTCTCCTCAACCTTGGCCCTGAACTCTTTTCCACTGTTCAAAGTGAGTTCACTCAAATATTCAGCTGCTTCTTGGCCAAAATCCTCTTCCAAGTTTGGAATCTTGATGTACGCAAGGCTACACAGTTGAGCAAGACCAGGTGCAGCAGACACAGATGGATCAACAGGCCGTAGTTGACTGTAGGGTACTACTTCTTGATTTCCATAATCGACGTAGAATACTTCGAACAAGTCGTTGGGGGATTCAACTGGTCCTCGGGGTGTGTTGACAACCTACACAAATTCAATTATGAATAATCAATATAGAGAAGATAAAAGAATATGGCACCTAACACCATTTCATAAAGAAAACAGAAATTGAGTGGAAATAGACAAGGTGATACAGGTATTTACTGACTATTTAGCAGCTCAGCAAGTCTGTAAAATAACAAGACATAGCAAAAAGTGGTATTGAACAAGTATTGTTGGCCATATGATGAAATATTAGGTTACAAATTTTTTCAATAATATATTATAACAGGAAAAAAATGTATGGGAGATTGTGAACAAGAAAAAATCTGGTGTACCAAGATGAAACCATTGTTTATAAACTCTAGCAGCTTGCTTTAATAAAGTGCAAAAAATATTTTTAAAGGAAAATATAAATTTACAACATATTGACGGAAAATCGACTTAAATGCTTGACAAGAAACCTAGATAACAAATCAATAACAAAGTGGGGAGTGGGGGTGGGAGGAAGCATCTAAAGGATCTACCAGAAAACAGAAAAATGTGGAACTAATGGGTCTCATGACCCAATCATGAAAATATTTTTCACCAACCCCTGTTTAATGACCACATTTATTCAGCTACAGAATTGCAATGCTTAGACCAGTAGGGGGGGGGGGGGGGGGGGGGGGAGGAATCTTGTGTAGGAACTTACCATTGCCCGGTACCAAGATTTGTCAGCATGAAAATAACAAAGGACTATGTCACCCTTCTTAGGATTGAAAGCACCAAGAACAGGGGCATCCTTAAGGTTCAAAGAAGCAAGCTGTTGCTGAATGGATGCAATCTTTTGATCTCCAACTGTCTGAACATAGAATTTACCACCACCCAAGACTTCCGTAACAATTACCTACCAATGTATAACAAAGGGACAAGTCATTCATCATTTTTAAACATGAAAATGGTAATTAGTAAAAAGTGTCCTGATTCTTGAGCACCTTAAGTACTTCTTGCTGTTTGTTCTCAACTGATGCACCATTAGATACTTCCTCTCCTTCAACAAAATTCTCCCAGATCTGCAAAACAATTCGCTTTAGAATAGTTAACAGGAAACAAATAGTGGTAATGTAAACATGATCAGGACCCATTCTTACTTTCAGCTTTTGACTTTTAGCAGATTGTTCAGCTTGATCCAGAAGATGAAAATCAGGAATTCTATCACTGCCAAAGGATGTTTGGAGTTTTGCCAGACCAGCTTCGAGCAGTGTAATTGCCACGTTGGTCCTTGACTCCCATAAGGATCCCAAGAACGTTCCAGTTCGATCAACGGTTTCAACCTCTATCTGCAAAATATAAAAAATATGTAACAATAAAATAAACGGGCATACAGGAATCTAAAGTTCAGAAAGGAATTGATTTACCTCAACATCTCTTTGCATTATCTTTCTCCTCATCAGAGCAATTGCTTCGTCAGAATATGGTTCAGCACGACCAGGACACCTGACTCCAGAAAAAGAGAAAGCAATGCTGCAAGTTTCTTTTGGAATTAACAACTTAAAACGATGGCCACTGAGCACATATTCCACAACAGCAGGAACTCTTCTACTTCGGTGCAGGAAAGGCAAGAAGTCTCTGGCTTTCTTAGCCGATGCCTAATATGAGTCAAAGGGAAACAGTTACATATTTGAGTTATTTATAAGCTTTGGTGTAGAAACAAAAGTTCATGTAACTATTTTTTTACCGTGGTCAAATCAGTTATATGCATCACTGGAGGATCCTTGGCAGAGTGGGTGCCTTTCCTTCCAGCGATTGCACGTGATTCAGCAGCAAGAAGAGCATCATAATAGTTAGATCTCTCTTCAAAGTCACGATGTCGAATGACAGTTCCAAAGCCACGGCCAACTATTAACTCAGCAACATTCACCCCATTTTGCTGACTTCCAGCAGGTGGAGCAGATGATAGGGCATCATCATTGTCCACCTTTGCACCGGACAATAGGAAGACTGATCCAAAATCCATTACTCGGGAATCAGCACCTGCTGATGGAACTACAGATCCATCTGCGGGAGAAACCTTTCTAGAATATTCCATTTGAACATTAACCTGAAATGATAGGAGTAATCAATTACAACTGAATTCAAAAATGTTATTAAAAGAAGGTATCATAAGATAGTTTCATACTTGACGACCAATGAGGCGTGTTCTCAAGAACTCCTTTGCTTCACGGGCATAGGGAGCTGGTTTTTCGTCTCGACGGGGATTGCCCATTTTTGGACACCTAATACTTGAAAGGTTAACTCGCCTCTCAGCTAGAGGACTACCATATGGAATGGAATCATCAGCAACAACAATACAATCTCCACTCACAACCTCAACCACCTGTAAAACTCAAGTTAAAATGTGATATGTTTATATGAATGCAGACTGACTATTTGACATAAATAAATGAATTGAGCAATATTTACCTTGCCAGAAAAATTCTGGTTATGAATTGCCTTTGAATTTGAAGGCGGTGGTACATAGTTTGCCCACATCCTTAACCTGTCTTTCTTAGCCTGCAGCTCCGCAGTCTTCAGCTTTCGCTTTGCCTCTTCTTCCATCATATTTGCACTCCATTCAACATATTTTGCATAACCCTATTTGATTGCAATTTTGAAGTGGGATAGATACTCAGTATATGATTAATATTTCATAATTGAAAGACATGGGAAAACATTCTAAATCTTCCTCTCAAGATTATTAAGATCACTTTAGCACAATTCAAATACCAAATCCAAGTGGGGAGAAACTAATGAGATCAGACTCCAACTAAATGTCATGAAATAGATATAACCTAGAAATGATATTGCATTAAAACCAAGATAATAATAAGACAAAGGAACGGTAAAACATTCATACATTATTTATGTACAACTCTTTAATCAAAAGAGAACTAAAAAAATCACAAAAATGTAGAGACTATATAGTACACTGTACACACATGCACACGCATGCACACACACACATCAACAAGAAATTATTAAGTACAAATACAAGAGGATAAAAGCTTGTTTCAGTCTCAAATAAGCCAATGTAGTAATACTACGGTACAAAAATCATGGAAGTAAACTCAGGTCCACCACGAAACATGAATTGATTTAGAGCAAATTAATCATGATAATATTACCCCACACAAATGAATCACATACATTTTCTACAAGCTCCAATGCTAGGTCCTTTGCTGATTCACCATCAGGATAATACACTGACCCAATTAAATTGCTGAACTTATCGACACCTTCCAGGACAAGTCGAACCTACATACCATTTGGATTAGAAAATTTTCAGAAATGCAAAATTAATATAACTTATAGAAACACATTACTTACATCTCGATTCAATACACGCATCTCAGTGAAAAATTTAGCATCATGTGCAAAAGGATCAGCTGCAGTTTCAGCAGCAGATGTTGAAACTGCAAGTCTTTGGGCAGATGTAAGTGGGGCTCGAGGTTCCCCAGGAACATCTCCATTGGTATCATCAGATACCAACTCTGGTTCAACATCACTTTCAGGTGCAGCTCTCCTTCCCATTTGTGGAGCCTGGGGTAAAGGTAAAACAATAAGTTGCATGTGTGAATAAAGATGGTAGCAAATAGCAATAGCAACAGCATTTGACACATACCTGAATTCCAGCAACAAAAACTTGAACAAACTGAAACTCCGGGAGCAAATAGATTCGGAGTGTACTGCCATCACGAACCTGCTCAACAACTGCCTCCATGGGCAATCCCTTGTTTGCATTTAAAAAAGTCATAGCATCAAAGTTACTAGGGTCACCAAGGGCAGAAGGTGGTAAATTTCTGATTGATGCCTCAGCAGCACCGGGAACCTGAAATCACCACAAAACCATAAATGGTACGCAGATGAGGGATTTCAATAAATTAACCATGGACAGTCACTACACGTCCAATTTTCATCCAATTCTAGCAACATCCTATCCTGTAAATTTAAATGACAGTGAAAGACGAACACAATGCACTTTGGTTTCCAGGTACACCAAATTGCCAGGACAGCAACGAATTCACGTCTAATTATCAATTTTTGTGGCAAAAAACACACCTTCATTACAATTTTTGTCAACAAAAAAAAAAAAACTTTGAATCAAAAGAGGGAAAAACAAACAAACCTTGCTCCACCGGCCAAGGCCTTCTTGTTTAGCCTGTTCTTCCAACCGTAACAATTCTGCCAGGTACGGACTCGCTTCTCCTTTCTGCTGCCCCTGTTCCCTGACCTGCATTGCACAAAACAGCAATCAACAACGCAATTCATCACCGGGTTAAGTGAAACATTCAAACGTGGAACATCCAGACACAAAGAACACGGCTTTCTACCTTAACCCATCCTTGAGAAACAACCAGCATGGCAATATTCTTGTCCCCGAGAAAAACGGTTCCAAAGTCCCGACTTATGGACGGCACGTTGTAGTCCACTCTGAAGGTCACTTCCTGTTCCAAAAAAAAAAAAAAAATCCAACAAACCCATCACATCAGAGACACATTGCACGCTTTCACCAAAACAAGACAAAACCACCACACTCGATCAGATCAAAGTAGTGGTAGTAGTAGTAGCAACTGAATCAATCAATGAACTCTATTTCAATTTTCAACGCACCTTCCCTATGCAGAGCTTCCTCAGAAACTCTCTGCTTTCCCATGCAAACGGCTCATCCAAACCACCTCTACGCGCCTACCACAATTCGCAAAAAAAAAAAAAAAAAAAACCACTAAAGCAATTAACACAAAGCTTTAAATTATTTAATTGATTAATTTAATCCAATGAAAAAAAGTCAAATAACTAAAAATACCAGTCTAGGTGCAATTAAAGAAGATAGAGTAATGGTCTTTTCAGGCATAGGACCAGGTTTGGTGCTGGAGATCGCCACAATGACCAAACAGTCCCCGGAAGGAACCGCCTTCACTCTTCCCCTGTACCATCCGGTGGCCCCACTCGCCGCTGATGCCATTCTTCAACGATCTGCGATAAATACAAAACGACATCAGACACAGCCAAAACGATTTTCAGCAACCTTCAAAGCAATTAAACGGGAAAATCAGAAGTTTCAGTAACGTGACATCATGTCATTTATCATGCAACAACAGATTCAATGAATTCTGCATCGAAAAAACTCAGATCCAGAAACAAAAAACGGCAGATTTCGAAAACAAGTGAGTGAAATAATCAGAACAACACGGATCGGATAACTGAAAATGAAAATGCGATCGATCACGAACGCAGCAACGAGCGAGTGAGTGCGATACCTTGGAAATGGTTCGCGCTTCGGATCTAGCAAAATCCAAAAGAGTTGAACCGAACACAGAAAGTGAATAATTCTGTGTGAGGTTTTCAGGATGGATCCGAAGCGGAGCACGAGCGCGGCAAGACAAGAGTTCCAGGCAGAGGATCCAGGAGAGTTCACAGAATAAGAGAAAGAGAGAAATGTGGGTTTTAGATGAAAGTGGTTTATATGGACAAGGACCATGACGAAAATACGACATGCTTACGTAATCTAACCCTTGTTTTTTTTACTAATTACGAGAATTGCCCTTTAGAATCATTACGGAAAGTTGGAAACTACATAGATATCGTATTACATCATCGATAGATATATCTTTAGATGTAGAGACATATCAACCTCCTTGATTTAGCTTGTCTGATTTTTAATTTTTGCATTATCCAAATTCCAACACAATTTTTTCTTACATAAATCATAATTATGATTGCGAATGAAAATAATAAATGTTAAGATTTTTTTAGGAAAACAATAGATTCTTTAAAAAAAAAGTGTGATAAATCAAATATCAAATTGGAATATAAAAAAAATCAAAACTCTAAAAAATGGAGTTTGAAAATAAAATCTAAACAATTATGATAATATTATGTGTTTAAAATTGTTAAATGTAAACATATCATACAAAAGTGAAATTATTTATGTTTGAAATTTTAGATATGTAAATAACAAATGAAATAAAAACATCTAAATATTATTTGAAATTTCATAATGGGGTATTGAAATTTTGCAAATAATAATTTTTAGAGAAATAAAGAATAAAAATACAAATTTCAATTCTCATTCAAATAGTCAGACTCACATATTTGTTCCACCAAACTTCATTATGTCATTAAAAGACGTGGTAATTAACATTATGTCACATATTTGTCATTAACAAATGTTTATTTATTTAATTAATTTTTATAAAATAACAGATTAAGAAAAGAAAAAGTGTATACTAATTAATACAAATTATTTAAATAACGGTGAAAAACGAAAAACATGAAGACGACAACAATAGATAATACTCCCCCCTTTTTTAGGAGGTAATACTCCCCTTAAAAAATTATAAAAACAACATTTGTATTTCCTTTGTTTCTTATATATCTATCCACATTTCATGCATTGTGCGGAATTCTTACAGAAAAAAATTGTGCATTTTATACAGTATTTACATCACAGATTTAAAAAGGACCAGTTTAATAGGAATAAGGTTTTTTTTTTTTTGTTGTTGTTGATAATAGGAATAAGGTGATTTGTATGAGAGTGTAAAAGTGAATATAAACCTTCATATATGTATGTCTATTGTGCTGCTTTAGCTTAGATGTAACAATTGTTCAGTAAATTAAATTAATATAGCATATCACTTGCGTGCCAATTCACATATTTAACTAGTGTTATTATGGTCTTTCCACACAATACAAAGTAGGTGGTCAGTGGTCAGTAGGTGTTTGTTTAAATGGAAATTGTAATTCTATATGTAATTTTAGGAACTGGAAATCCAACTCAAATTTAGGGTATATTATTCCTCATATCAAAATTTGGAAATGGACAAAAAAAATAAAGAACACGTGTTGTACAAAAAAAAAAAAAACACGTTTCCTTGAAGCAGCAAGGTTTCATAATTTGAGATGTTAAAAGAGTTGGAGGCCCAAACATCTTGTTCGGTTAAAAAAATGCTCTTAATTTTTTTTAAGCTGTCAAAGAAATAAAAAATGAATGTTTTCTTCAATCAAAGGTGGAGGAGACGTGTTTTATATGATATTTATTTTAAAAAAATATAAAATTACATAGATCAACTTATTTATATGATATTTTTTATATAAAATACTATCATGATTAAAATAAACGGTGTAAAAAAATGGATTAATTAAACCTATTTCTCGATTTAATAGAAGTCAAAAGAGGTGAAAATATATAATAAAAAATTGAGGTCCGCGGGGAATTTTGTGACAGAAAGGCACCGAATGTAGTGAGAAAAATAAAATTGTATGGTTCCGAAAGTGACTTCGGTTCGCTAGTTCAGGCTCAACTCCTAGCTTTACGTTAGCGGACCTATACTACAGGTCGTGCCGGGACTCTACGCTCTTTCTTTCTGTGTGGGATGATGCCGGGGAGAGAAGGGAATGCGTCGAGACAGCAAACAACAACAACACAACTACATTTTGGCTTTTCCCTCCATCCATGAGATGAGCCCAATGCATTGGACCGGACATTGGAAAAGTGATATCAATTTCATACATACAATAAAGAATAATAAATTAAATGATAACAAAATAAAAATAGCATATTACATGGAGAAAACAAAACGAGAGTGAGAAAAAATGGTTGAGATGAAATTAAGGTGAGTGAGCAAATATGTGAATAAGAAAAAGATAACAAATAAATAACAAAATCTTGATTTATTTAAAAAAGGGGATATGAAAATTTATTAGATAATTTTAAAATAAAAAGGAAATAAAAGATTAAAAAAAACTTTAAGTTAAAGTTTTAAAAAATGCAAAAATATACTAAAAATTTGTTTACTGGATAGTTAAACAAATCTTTTAATTAGTAAAAAAAATTAGAAGCTGAGATGACTTGTTGAACATTTTTTTTTTAAAAAAATAATTGGAAGAAAGAAATCACCCTTTCTTAATGAAAGGATGGATCCAATAAAAAAAATAAGTTTATATTCATAAAATATGAAAATGGAAAATAATCCCAAAATATGTCAAAGTGAAATCATTATTCCTGCATGAGGCCAATTTGCAAGAATGTGTATCAAGGTTGATCTTACAAAACTTGCTATAGGAAAAGTATAGATGAATGTCCATAAGGATAAGGTAGAATTTGAATGTTTTTACATTATATGCTACATATGTTATTGCCATGGCCATGCCACATGAAAAAAGAAACTATCGTTAGGTTGAAACTACTCTAGTGATGTGTAATGAAGGTTTAACCCAAAAAATATGAAAAAGTACAAAATGTTATTAATATAGAAGATAATTAAAATTGTGTCAAATCCGTGAATGTTACATTTGTTATAATTATAAAGAATTTAATGGAAATACTACACAAGGATTGGTTAGTCTCTAGAAGAAGAAAAAGAGTAACAATAGAAATGAGAATAAACCTAAAGATAATGGTTTGTCAAAAAAACCAATGAGAATAAAATAACTAGGACAATCATTGAAAGTTAATGAAATATGAATTTTGAAAGTATTGAATAAAGATAACAACCAAAAGAACATAAATGGAAAGAGTATGTGTTGAGGTCCAATAATACTATTCTCGTGGTAGTTTCTTCATTACAAAAAAGTCGACCCACTTAAGGTCATTAAATAAATGAATCAAAAGAAAAATTTATTTATCCAAAACAGTGCAACAACTAGTTGTAATTGTAAGAGTTAATGAGAGACCCTAAGATAAATTCTAGTGATATAGTTACAACTAACTTGCATGTGATGAATGAAAATCACATTCACCCTTCCCCATGCTGACAACATTATATGAAGAAGATAACATTTAACAATGTTATAATAAATGATATAGTTTTAACCTTTAAGCTTGTGTGGGCTTGAAAAAATAATCTTATTCCTTTATATATAGAAGATAACAACTTAATTTTCATGGAGTTGGGAGAAAGCTAAAAAAAAGATGACATAAAGATAATGATGGCACTTCTTTGAAGCTAACATTTAGGGATGCATTGTGATACTTATATTATGGATTAGGTTATACCTTATCACTTGTTTTTATTTCATAGTAAGAAATTTACAATTTTTCTATTCTTTCTTACAACATTTAAGGGAGATTTAAGTAGTCAAACTAAATGGCAAGCTCAGTAACTTATGTATATATGTAAGTTATCTTTGCTTATTTATGAATGAAACATATGCATTTTTCTCTAAGGTTGGGATACCTTGATAATTCATAAGGCACCCTAAAATCATTTGGATTTTTTACTTCTCATTCTTATTTTACTTATGTGATGGTTAGTAGTTTCTTTTGAGTGATCCTAGTCAAACTTAGTCTTTTGGGTATTAGATGGTTTGATAATTAACTATACATGTGAGCCTAACACACACAATTGATGCTCTTTGTAGTGTCATTTGACTTACTTTCAAAACTCTATAAATTGAGTGAGTTTGGTGGAATTTTATATGTTTCTAAAGTTAATGAATGAAGCTTTTCCTTGAATCATGTTATAGCCTTTCTAGATATGTTGGAGAAATCTCAGATAATGGACATTGACTCCACAAACGATCATTTCATCTAATTTCATGAATACATGGGATGCTCTTTTGTTAAGAAAAAAACTAACATGAATGTGAAAAGTAATATATAACTTTTGGGTTTTCTTAAAACCTATATGGATACTTTTTACAGATTTTCATTTGATCACAAATATATGTGGATCCCCTTTTTTTATTGTCATATGAGTCCATTTGTATTTCAAGCTACTTGGGTCTACAATCTTGACTATCCAAAGATGGTGAAGAAAGCATGTGATAGTTCTTGAGAAAACGTTTTTCATAAATTGGAGTTGGTTAAGAAAGATTCAATTTGGTTCATCTAGGAGCTCTTTGGTAATATTTTTTAAATGATGCAAATGTTTTAATTCTTATCAAAGAAATTTACATAAAAATGAACTTATGTTCCTATTATAATTTGACGGCCTTGGAAAGATAGTTGGAACATGAAAGCATAAAAAAAATTATTGTTTAATGATTTCTTAAAAAGTAGATTAAATAAGAAAAGTGTAGAACAAGTTTTTTTCATGATTGTTTGTAGACATGATTTTTTTAATATTAATCATTAATAGATTTGAAAGAAACTAAATTGACTATGATTGATTAATAGAGATTATGACTTATTGAAAGAAACTACCAACCATTAATAAGAAGCAAAGACCCAAATTCCCCTAAAATAACCTTTGCATTTTCAAATAGTAACATCAAAATATCTCAACCTTAGAGAAAATTACATGCATTTTATTCACAAAAAAACAAAGATGGTTTCATTTTAATATAAGTTCCTAAAATTGCCTTTTAGCTTGAATATTTAAAGCTCCCTTGATGTTCCAAAATAAAATAAAGAAACAATATTATGAATTTCTTACTGTGAAGTAAAAACTATATATAAAAGTTGGCTTAAACAACAATATATGACAATGCATCCCAAATGCCATCAAAGGAGTATCCACCGTTATCTACATGATATCTGCCACTTAACATTTTCTCAATTTCATGACAATTAGTTGTTGTTATCTTTGGTAAGTAAATAAGGACAGTAGATTATTTTCCTCTTTCCCACCATTTTTGTTGAGAGTTGAAACTAAATCATTTATTCATATTCATAATCTTATTTGCATGTGAGTCAACACGATTTCCATGCATTACATGCACATGGGTTTAACTACATCACTATAGTTTGTTTTGGGGGCATTTGCACCTGTCACCAATTATTACACCAAGGAAAATAGTTTTCCTTTTTATTACATTGGGTTGACTTTGCGATGTAAAAAAAATCACATGAATAAATTTTTTGTGTTCAATTACACAATTATTTCCATTTGTATTTTTTCGGTTATTTTTCTTATTCGGAACTTTCAAATTAAATATTTCATTAGTCTTTAATGATTATCGTAATTATTTTGTTCTCCTTGATTTTTAACATATTGTTATATGTTTAGTTTTATTCTTATTTTTACTATTAAATTTCAAACTATTAATATATGTGTAACTTTTCTATTAAATTCATAAGAATCAAATAAAATGTAACATTCACAAATTTGCAATGATTTAAGATCCTATTCATTAATGACACTTTGTCGTCTTCCATTTTCCTTGGCCAAACTTTTATTCTACATCATTGGAGTAGGTCTAACCTAATATAATTTCTATTTTGATAGTCTTATGACATAACAATAACAGCTACGTGTGTAATATATAATGTGTAAATTCATGTATTCTTTAGAAGATATTTGCTTAGACATAGTTATTATTTCTTTAATTTTGAATCACATTATTTTTTATTGCTTTCTTTCTTTTATGATGGACACAAATATGAGTATTTTTTATGTTGTGAATAAAATTACTTGCTTTTGTGGTTTTAAATTCATGCTCAAAATATCACCCATATGTTTTTTTTTATTGTATATTAAAGTAGCATACAACTTACTAAAATGCTTACTAAATAGTCCTTTGATGCATGTAAGAACAATTCACTTAAGGGCAAGCATATTCTACACGGAAACAACAATGAACTTTAAGTTCAAATATCAAACCCAAAGGAAAAGGAAATTCCAAAAACAATCAAATTTTGCGAGTAACTAAATAATTTGATTTTAATCGACATTTTGAAAAAAGGTGTTTGATTACTTTACAAAAAACAAAATAAAAACAACCAAGCGATTATAATTAGAGAAACTTGCAGATAGGAGAACCTCAAATTATGATTTCACATATACATTTAATTCTCCATATTTTTATTCACATTAAACCCTAAGTCAAATTTCAATTACTAATTACCTCTTAATTTCATTATTTAGCCTTTGGTCATGGTTATTTTCCCTAATTTAATTCTTAGTTGTTTATACAAGCCTTGAATAAGGGAAAAGGTTAAATCATAAAGATGTTGATTAAAGGTTATTAATCCAACTAGAAATTCATACAGACAAGTTTGGTCATACAAATTCAATTTCTCAATGATAAAGTTAATTACAAATAAATGGTCATAATTAATCCAACTTTAAAGTGATCGGTTCTAAAATAACAATTCAAGGCCGTGAAGAAATTCTATAACTCAAAAACAAGAAAATTCCATTAAAATGAACATTGGTGGTACAAAGATATAGTCACATCACAATCTTACCTTAAGGGTTTTAGATAGCTATAGGCATATAAGAACATGAAATAATTAAACTGTGCATAGAGATAAACAAGGGGGGATAAACTTTACAAGAAAAAGCCCTCATGATAATCCTAACATTTTTCCCAAGTCTTAGTCTCTCCCCACGTTCAAATTCTCTTTGTGCCCTCATTGAGATAACACGATTGTGTTTGAAAATGACAGAGAGAATTTTTGTGAAATTAGTGTAGGGCTATGTTGCACATAATAAGACTATGTTGAGGTGGTGTTGCAACAGGGCGATGCTGCATTTGTGGTGAAACAGGGTCGTGTTGTGGTTGTGCCCATTAGAAGGTGTTCAAATGTTTTTTGAGTCATTTCTTTTTAGGCTCATTTCCTAATTATTCTACTGGGGGCTTTCATGTTAAAACAAAAATACTCTTATAAAATAAGTCTTTAAAAAAAAAGGTTTAAACATGTTTTTTTATTCCTAATAAATACTTAATTTTTATGTTTGTTTCCTAATAATTTTTTGTTTTACCTTAAGTTTATAGTAAAACAACAATTTTATTTTTGATTCTTGATATTTTGTTTTATTTCTTAATAAATTATCAAAATTTTATGTTTGCTCCGTGGTAAATTAACGAATTTTATTTTAGTCTAGATTATTAACAAATGATTTTTTTTATCAAGGAGTAAATAAAAAATTCGGTAATTTATTAGGGACTTAAAATCCAAAAAGATAAAAAAATATTTTATTAAAGATAAAAAACATATTTAAAAAAAAAAGAAAAACAGGAAAGAAACAAAAATAATAATAATGGACCACATATAAAATTAATTGATCAAAATCAATTTTATTTAACTTTTAAAAGAAACAAATATATATTATATGTTACTTTAGTTGCGTGAATTACTATTTTTTGTTATTTAAATAATGTGTTAAACTATAGAAAGTAAAAATTTATTATTAGTTCGTAAGTGCTCTCATCATGCTTTGGAAAGACTCCACTTGATTAGATTGAATCCGTTGATCATTTTGTAATAGGTAGACAAAATTTGTAAGATCCACTATCTTATAGTTTAGATCCTATTACTTTACATGAAGAACCACCACTACATCAATAAAGTTAAAAGATGTACCTTACTATATATAAAATAAAAGATGTACCTCAAAATCAAAAGTATGCTTCAGCGGAAGAAATAATCCAACCCATGGCTTGTGGTCTTCTAGACCAAATATTAAGATTTTTCTTTCAGCACCATACACATCTCAAATACATCATTTAAATTTTTTGTAATTTTAACTTTATCCTTTTTATTTCTTCTTCTTTCATTCTGTTCGAAAGATATAAAATAAAGGAAGAATATAAAGAAGGAAGAAGAAGAGGTAAAAAGAGTAAAGTTGAAATTATTGGTGTATTTGAGATATGTATGATGCACAAGAAGAAAAATCCTAAAATTATTGGTCATTGGGCTTTTCACATATGTTCAAACCACAACAATTACTTCTTGAATCTTCTCAATTACTTCTTGCACCTATTTTAAAATATATAATTACATTCTTAAATAACCTTTCTTTAGGAAAGACTATTATGGAATATAATTTTACATTCTGAATTAAATGTTCTAAAAGCTTTTAAAAAATGCAAGAGACTTTTTGGAAATTTTATTTTGGTTCTTTCTTTCATTTTCCATAAAAAATATTAGTGCTCCATCAATATTTTAAATTTTAAAATAATTAATTATTTTACAAATATTTAAATGCAAATGAATGTCACGTTCTTTATTTTTTTTATAGTTTCACTAATTAGTAAAAAAAAAAATTATCCCTATTTTAGGCGGGAAATTAGTTGTCCAATACTACATATAATCGATTTTAAAGATATGAAGTTTTAACTAAATGATAATAAAACACTTGTCGATAAAAAACTAAAAAACTAACCATTAACATCTACAAATAATAATAAATAAAAACATCGTGCATACTTTTTTTTTCCTGAAACTTAGTAGAAAATCCTAGTAAGAGAGATCATATGCATCCTACTAGCCCAACAAATAAAAATACTTACAATGAATCGTGCATCCTTCTGATTTTAAGAAACATATATATGTTACAGGATAAAAAAGTAAATTTATATTTGGTTAACTTGATCCTATGCTATAGATGTTGGCTCGAGTTCTATGTAGTATATCTTGGCCTCTTGGGTATCACATGAAGCGAGATTCCAATATATTGGTTCTAGTTCTCAATATTAATTTTATGGGATCGCTTTTGGTTAATATTCCCTGCTTTTTAATGAAATGTTTTGTTTTGTTTGTTGAAAAATATATTCCCTGCTGTTTTTGTTTTTTTGAATGCTCAGTGCTCATGGGTAAATATACAAGATCCTTTTCAACCTGAGTTTTTGTTTTATTTTTAGAAATTGAAGAAAATAGTCAACAAGAAATTTATAACACTTTCATATTATATTTATTTGATTATATTCTATATTATACATGCAAAGATATAATTCACTATATGTTGAGAACTTGAATTTGATTCTTATATCATATATTATTGAGGGAAGATAAATTTTTTAAAATGTGACTAAGTTTTCAATAAAAATTAATTTCATAATTAATTTAAAAAATTGAAACTTGTAGAATATTTCAAATTATATAAAAAAATATGTTGGTTAAAACAAAAAATACTATGCATATATTTAGATATAAGTTTTTTTAGAAGTAAAAAATGATAAGTTAAAATGAGTTTTCTGTTAATTCATTTATAGATATTATTTTATTTTTAGAGAAATTACATTTATAAATTTTTAAAAATTATTTAATGTAAACTTATCTTTACTTATAAAAAAATTAATCTCATTTTTTTCTTTTAAAATATTTTTAAAAAAGTTTATCCGACCAAACTTTTTATATGGAAGGGATTTGGAATCCATAGAAGGAACTTGGTTGTTGTTAATGCGTTTTTTAAGACGTTTGGTCCATTGGACGAAAAGGAGAGACACGAATATAATATACCGTCAACCATAACACCCATAGGGTGTTGGAATTTTCTGCTGAGCTGGAAGGCTTTTGGGAGTTAATTGCTTATGTGTCCTTATCTTTAACTTGTCATCTCAAGAGTGGGTGCATACAAGTCAATTTGCTGCATAATAACTTCTTCCACTCTGGAAAAGCATATGGGTGAACTATATAAAATTAAAATAAGTAAATGCTTTTACTTTTACCTCCGTTACAATCACGGTATTTTACTATAATCAGCCCATTACTGGTCCTTAATCCTCATAAGGGGTATATTATTTTTTTCATATATATATGTATATAAATTCATTTTATATGTGGTCTATAATATACTGTACCAAAAATAAAGTTTATTGTCCACCTCGTGAAGCAGAAAAATTAAAATGATAGTGTTTCGGATTAAGTCTTGAGTCAAGCTCAACCTAATATATTTTGTCCGGAATGATGGAAATGGAATGAAAAGATTATGAAAAGAGCACACAATTAAATTCTTCAATTGTTTGGTATTAGTTCAAGAAGGAAACAAACATAAAAGATAAATGAGACCCAACATTTTTTCAAGAAGGAAATATTGATTAAAGGCCGTTCAGAAAGAAAAGGGTTATTAATTAAAAAATAATATTACAATTATTATTCTATACACAAACGACACGATTGAGACACTAGTATTATGTGACTAAACTAATGTTAAGTTCATATACTAATTAAGAATCTGAAATCCTGAATTGATGTTAACTTTTATTATCGAAAATCTAATTTGATATCAATTTTTTAAAAGACAAAATGGATGGTACTCAGTACTCACATTTTTTTAATAAATTATATTAGTATCACTTTTTTAAGCGATCAAATGAATTTCGTTTTATTTCTGTTCAAAAATTAAGGTGTGATGAT
The DNA here is from genome assembly GCA_007407185.1 of Glycine tomentella. Classification (NCBI taxonomy): domain Eukaryota; kingdom Viridiplantae; phylum Streptophyta; class Magnoliopsida; order Fabales; family Fabaceae; genus Glycine; species Glycine tomentella. The sequence continues at coordinate 670,341 of PYAF01005010.1, forward strand.
TTATTTTTTTAAGAAAAAATACAAGAAGGTTGAAGAAGCCCAACAAGTGATATTTACTTGCACAGGTTAAATCTAAAAATTATTAGATAAGTTTTTTTTTTTACCGGTAAAATAAGATAAGCTAAGAAAGGTTGTTAGGGCAAACTCCTTTTGGGGTTGTGGAAATGTTTATCTATTATTAACAACATTTTTATTGAATAAAAGATGTTTACGTATGGGTTTAATCAATGTTTAGGATAAGGTGGAAAAATTGATTATGATATTAAATTGTGCTCTACAGTTTACACCGAAAAGGACCAATTACGAAAAAGTCTTTGTTTTGAGCATTATGATTATGATAATCGTGCTCACTTTCAAATTGTGGAATTTTTACTGGCCAGCTTCAACCCGCAAGCCTTTCATTTCATCATCTTGAATAATCTCCTTCTCTCCGTGAAAACTGAAAAACATCTTAAATAATCTAAACAAATTATTTATATTGTTAAATAAAAATATTTTTTTACAATTAAATAAAATATATTACTTTAAAATTATTTTTCGCTTACCACATCCAAGAATTGTATAACATTAATCATTAAAAATCATTTATGCACATGACGAATTACTAATTAGTAAATTGTTTTTCTAGAAGCAAAACTTCAATCACTCACTAATCAGAAGCCTATCACCACCTGTTACCTGTTTTGCTTGTCAAAGTCAAAAACCATGTTGACATGCCAATAAATATTTGTTCGTATAATAGACAGAATAATTATAAAAGAGGAAACCCACCTACCGCGGCAACTTCGCGGTTCCTAATTAAAAGCCTCGAACAGGAATCTCATAACATTTTATATATATATATATATATATATATATATATATATATATATATATATATCTTTGTTCCCTCTCATTACCATTTCCTCAAAGGGTTGAAGAAAATAATAATTAGTAGCATAATAATTAAGCCAAAGTGTTCATAGATATGGAGGGTCTTCTGCCTCTTGTTTACAAAGCAATCAAGAAAAACAAAACACGAAGGCAATACGAGTGTCTTTCATCAGGAACTTCTCTAGGGTACAACATCAGCATGGCCGAGATGTACCCTCAAACTCAGGAACATGTCCTTCAGAACCAGACACATGCCCAGAAAGTGTTTCACCACCACCATGATGAAAGTCACAAAATTGGTCACAGGAGATATAACTCTGTTGGTGATCATTTCGATTATGGGCTCCAATCTTCTCAGATGAGAACAGGTGTTGATGCTCCCTCTTCGAACAAACTTGTAAGGTTTAGGAGTCAAAGAATGTTTTCATGTATCACTGGTGTTTAAGGTATATATATATATATATATGTTAATTTATATATATATATATCCTATGATATTGATTTTCCCATGTCATATGATGTGCACAATGTTGTGGCCTTGATTCAAATGATGTTGTAATTCTTGATTTGTTCCGTGGTTTTGCATGGATAGTTTTGTACATTGAGAGGTAGTATTGTGCTTTGTTTTGGGCGTCAAGATTCTTTGGTTCATCCTTGAGTCTTGGAAAGCTCTTTGCTTTGTTTAGGGGTATGAATTGTCAAGTTTAATTTTTTAAAAGGAAAAAAAATACATTTTTCAAGGGCTTTGTAAGAAAAAATATTAGTATTTGTTTTATGTATAGTCTCTGCGCGAAAGATCTGACTTTTCTCATATTCTTTTAGCTCTGGTGGTAGGTTGCTGGCATTCACTGTCCTCATTTAAGTCACGGACTCACGACAATTTATAAATGAAATATCTTTAATAAACACCGTCAGTTTTCTTTTTAGTTGTTGGATTTTTGGAAAAAAATGTTATTATTATTTATGCGTCGTTTTCAAAGTTTATGATAACATTATTTTATTACTATCATTTTCACTTTTACTTTTTACAATTTTACCTAATCATTAATATATATATATATATATAATTATTGTAAAGTAGAAATGAGAAAAGATAAAATTAAAAAATCTCATAACCATTTTATTAAAATAAATAAAATATATTATTTTTATCTGTTATTTACATAAAACCTTAATAGACAGATATAAAAAAAAAAACATAGATCATAACAAAGCAAGAAAGTTTTAACACATTTTTTTCTGCACAAGATAAGAACATTTTAAGTAATTACTTTTTAATTATTTTTTCTATTTATTTAATGAATCATATTAAATAGTTAGACAGTTAATAGAAAATAAAATTTAAATCTGTATTTATTATTAGACATTAAAAATAATAATAAATTCTAATGATGTCATTAATATGTATTTAAATTTGTACATTCATTAGTTATTA
>PYAF01005010.1:672748-692231 GCA_007407185.1 Glycine tomentella
AATTTTAAATATTAACAAAGTATTGATGGTTTTAACTGAAAAAAAAAGAAATAATTAAAATAAAATTTAATATATCAAAGTGAAAAATATTAAAATATAATAGATAAAAATAAAATTTAATATTTTTAGTACGATATTCTCTGTCTTATACTCTGATTATGATTACAAATAAGAAATAAAGTAACATGTTGCATATGTAAACAATCGGTCTCTTTATCAAATGACTTTTTTTTTTTGAAAAAAAAACTCTGCCATTAATAAAAAACTTTTTTTTTCTTAAGAAGAAAAAATAACAGTATCTTAATCACACAGAGAAACGATTATATATATATATATATATATATATATATTACATTTTCCTCCTTTGAAGATAAGCCTGGGAACAAGGATGATAAGTTCACGTTTTGCCTGGAGCAAAATCAAAAGGTGGACCAAATTTTATTTGAATTGGATATATTCCAAGCTAAATGATTCATTGTTGCTTTTATAAATAGAACCAAAGGGTGATGTCAATGAGAAACATTTTCTTCCAAAGGAACCCAATCTTAAAGGAAGGCAACATCAAAGTTAAATATATCCGCATCACTATCAGGAAGCTAGAACTGAAAATCCATCCATGATCTAAATAAAATGAATAGTTATTTATTATTAAAAATATACAAATGACTTGCATTGCTACAATTTAAACTATTTGGAGTAATCTAGAGCCGAGGGAGTTGAATTACGTTGCCAAAAACTTTACAAAAATCTATAATTTGATTTTTTTTAATTCAGTTTTAATATTAAACAGGATAACGATAAGATTAGATGCAATATTTTTAATACGTAGATTTTATCCTAATAAAAGTTATAGAACGTTGGATTTGACTCTGAAAAAGTGTATACGTTGACCATGAGGCATGACTCGATTTGAAAGAAAAATTCCATCATAGGTTTCGAATGTTCAGCAGCTGATAAAGGCTTGTCAAGCCCAATGATGGTATTGGATCAAGATACCTGTTGGGCTCGATTGCTCCTTCCCTAGATACCCATGGTATTCTTCTTATCTTTTTTTTTTTTTTTTTCTCTTCCCACTCCACTTCTAATATACACCCAATTTATTAGATAAACCTTAATAAGAAAGTAAAATGATCTAAGATTTGATTTTTTTTTTTTTCCATTTGAAACTCATTCAACACCAATCTAACTTTATGGGTCAATCACATCGCATTGTGTTAAACAAATATAAGAATGTAAAAGCATATTTAAATTTCTTTCTTAAATTCAAATCAAATTATGCGCCTAGATCCTATTTGTGTTAAGGTCCTTAAGGATATAATAAAATAACTACATGTATTCTATATATACCAAAATACTTTATATAACAAAATAAAATAATATATTATATGTATTTTTCATTGGTTGGATCATTTATTTTTTCCATGATTGGATCATTTACACAATTTAAGTTGACAACATTGATTGTTGACTGTCTTTCTATCCCCTCTCATGTGAAATTTCCTTTTTTTGAGATTGTTATATTTAAAAACCCGTGAATATACTAGAACACAATTATCTTACAAATATTCTTGATGCATGTCACAATATTGAGCAGTTCTTGTTGATGGAGTTTTTTTGGTTGATTGAAACATGTTTACATATGTTACCAAAGTTGTTTAAGGCTTAAGGACAATACATGTTGCTAAGCTACTTAGGGCATGTATTACTAAAAATGATTTGGTAAGACTCTAATCCCATTAGACATTCTCAATATGTTTGGTTTTTGTTGCTAAAACAAAAAACTTGTATTTGTGTCATATATTTCGAATTCACATTATCTATTAGTTACAATAACTCTTTACCGTGTCATGTATTTTGAAATTCACATTATATGTTAGGTACAATAGCCCCTTAGCATGTCACTTATTTTGAAATTATCGACAAGTTAGCTTGGTATGGATTTTGTATTTTGAATCCTCGTAAAATATAATAATAATGTAAATTATATTGAGATAATTAATATTAAAAAGTATATTTTAGTAAATTTTATATTAGTATGCTTGTGTTGTCCATTCTTAATCAAACAATGCACATGATAAAAAATTGTTGTGTAAATTAAGTATTTTTTCAGTATTGTTCTCTTTATATTTACACACTCTATTTTATTACTATCATTAACTAGTATGATATATGGGTGATGCTTGAGACAATCATATCTATAATATTAAATTTGAGAATTCAAAAATAGGTTTGAATGGTATGTGTTAAAATTAATTAATTTTTTAAGATTTGGATGACATGGATCATGTTATAATTTGGTTGTTCGATTTATCATTAGGTTCATCTCTCTTTTGCTTTTTTTCGATTTATCATTAGGTTCATCTACCACCGACCCCAATTAATTTGGGTTAAAGGTGCTGTTGATGTTGATGTTGATGTTGTTTTAAGATTTGGATGACATGGATCATGTTATAATTTGGTTGTTCAAAATAACTTGATTGAGATATAAATCGAATTTAAATATTAATATATTTATTAGTAATTAAAAAATATAATTCGTGTAAATATTTAAATAAAAAATTCAAGATCTTTTATAATTCTAACTTTTATAACTGTATTTTCTTATACTTTAAACAGGTTTTTATAATTTAGATTGTTTTAAAAAATATATTTCTAAATTTAATTTATTATAAAATGTTCAAAAATAATAAATGTACTGTTGACAAATTTGTCCTTCTTTAGCAGAAATACATTCTAATACATGTTAAACTGTTAAACGTACATATAATCTTTAGCAAACATCTTAATTAGTGTGTTGTTAACAAATTTGTCCTTTTTTGACAATATTAAGAAAATTAAAATTGTAATTTAGCCCATAAATATCTGAACAAAAACTGATCAAAATTATCCCCTCCAATATTGTTCATCATATTGTAACAAAGACTAGATGGAGCAATGTTGGTGAGGTTTTGAAAGGGAGGAGCAAGAAAGTGCACAAAGACGGAGGGAGAGGCGGCGGCGGAGGGAGCTTGCATGATGTTCAATGTAAGATGCAAGATTCTTCTTGGCATGATGGAATTCATTCTTCAATTGTTGCGATTTTTTTTTTCTTTCAATTATTTCTATTTAATTTAATTAAAACAATAAAAGTTAACTGACAAAACACAACACTATTGATGGCCTGTGTGAAAGTTCTTTGAACATATTTCTCTTTTTTAAACTACTTTCTATAGGCCAAACTTATAATTTTTTACAATGCAAAATTGTTATAGGTCATCACTTTAAGACATCGATCGATTAATATTTAAACAATTTCAACCCTATAGAGTTCATGATGCAGCCGGTGAGGTTCATGTAATGTATAAGTGCTGACACTTATTTCCGGTTGGAGAAATTATTTCCCTCTACGAAATGTTTATGCATGTACTCTTCTGCTACGTACCAGTTACTTCTCGCACATCTCGTGATTCACTTTTGGAACTGATGCCGTTGCCATCCAATCACACCTTTGGTATTTGGTGGCCCACAGACAAGCAAACCTTTCGCAATTATACAAACCCGTAATTATTATTCCTACATTGAAATACATGGATTAATTATTATCAACAAGGACATAGTGTAATAATCTTCATGGTGGGATATAAAGGTGGAAGACCATCTTGCCCTCGACAGTGTCCATCCTTATTAGAAATTTTCTTTGTGGAAATCATATTTGGTGTTTGTGTTGTGAGAGAAATCCGAAGCTAACTGACCAAGCTCTTTGGTCAGCGCTGGTGGCCCACAGTAAAATACCCCTGCATTATTACATTAACAGGCACATATCAACCATAAGAATAATTTGAATCTCCATCTTAAGAAATCATATTACTGGACCAACTTTTATTTATCTTTTTATGTGACTAAAAACAAAAGAAGTAGTAAAGCAATGTTGCTTAAAGAGTGGGAAACTCACCAACACGAGATCGTGGATGACTAACCGCAATGCGCTTGTAGACAGCGCGCCAATTGGGTTTAGCAAAGTGAGACTTTACACGGGTGCCAGAGACAATATCCACGCCATTCTTAGCATGGTTTAAAGATTGCAACATAGCAATAAGAGCTGAGCGAGCATCACCCTCTTCATACACACTAGTGCAATAGTTGTGGAGCTCAATCACTCCCTTATGATCCTCTTCAGCCACCTCATTCATCACCCCTTTGAACCAGTCAAAGGAACCTTGCTCCCTTGTCACCCAATAGAAGTAGGCCCTCCTAGTGTTAAAGTTGCTCGAGCCACTTTTCTTGTGTGGGGACGACCCTCTTGGTGATTTATTACCAAACCCACTACTTGCTCCTCCCTCTTCTATGTTGGTCCCCTCTTCCTCTTCCATGGCCTTCATGTTATTTACTATGTCCTTCAGTATGCTAATCATTGGGGTGGCTCCAATTCCTAGCCCCACTAGCAAAACCACCTCATATTGCTTGTAGTCTTGGGCTGGTGCTCCGTACGGACCATCAATTAGAACTTTAGGGAGAGCACTACATGATAATACAATGAAAGTTGAAAATTACTTTGTTCGTCACTAAACAATAAAACTTATGAAATATAAGGTTATCTTAGATGAAAAAGGAGGAAAGATTTTTAACAAAAAGTAATAAATTAACAGTTGCTAATAAAAAGAAAAACTATAAGTAATAAAACTTGTATATATAAAATAAAGTATTATCATTACATTTGCCTGTATATACAATTGAAGATAAGTTGTAAGAATATACTTCACAAGATGGCATAAGGAGAAAATGACAATTTGCAAGTCTGATTCAGAACATTTTAAATCGTTTGGGTTACGTATTTAGTTAAGACTTACGTGAATTCGAAATTAGTAAAGATGTTTGGGCTGATTACCTACCACGCTTACAGACAATAAACAAGCATTTTCAACAAGCATCTTTATCTCCTTTTATTTTATTTTATTTTATATAATTATAGTAATTTTCTAAGTCCTAAATCGAAATAATAGCAACCATTTGCTTTGGCCACTAGGACGATAAAAAATCTAACCTCGTGAGAAGGTGGCATCGGGAATGTCGGCAAACAATTATTGTTTATTAACCCCCAAACTAAATAACGACCACAAAACAAGTTTTGTTTAATTTGATGCCAAATGTTTTGGTGAATGAGTTTCTAAGTCTAGCCCAACCGGAAAGGCGTACTGTGCCATCCACAGCCTTTTACATAGTTTTGGTTATTTGTAAATGATTGATTTTTATTTAACTAGAAAAATAAGAGAAAAAAAATATAATGATAAAGGGTATACTTATTTTGTTGAAAATACATTATAAATTAAAAAATAAGTATAATAATTTATAATAATTAAATATATTTAATTAGTAAAAAATTCTAAAGAAGTTATTTTATTATTCTTCATAATTTAAAAATTAAAAACAATATTGAACAAATAAAAATATCTAAAGCATTTATTTTTAAATTGAAACAAACCCATCCAAATTATGTAAATTATGTGAGTTGCTTTTCATATCATACTCATAATCAAGGTTTAGATCAATTAGTTAAACAATATATAAAAGTTACTGTAAATTGCATTGATACCTAAGTTCAATTCTTCCCATATATCTCAGGTAAATTATTCAATCACATGATACAGTTGGCGTTTGTGATCTGTTTTGGGCATGCCAATACCATCACATTTTTAAAAAAAAAAATTGAGTAAAGTTATTTCATAATACTTTTTATAATAATAGAGATAGAAAAGAAAAGAAAAAAAGATAAAAGATGTGACAAATAAAATAAAATTATAAGAAAATATTGTGAAAAGAATAATATTTTTCATTTAAAATGTGACATTTTCCATGTTAAATGTGGCTTAATTACCTCGGACTTCTATCTCCTTGCAAGTATTCAGCTCTTAGAAGTCCACTCTTGCCGTTGTCAGGTGGCTGGCAACACTGAATGAAACAAAAAGTAACAAACTAGCTGATCAGAAAAAGATTCATCAAATAAAAGTTAATCAGAAAAAAAGATCACAGATTTCAATGAAAATGAGATTCCACGTAGAACTGCAAATAAATTAAAATAACAATGAAAAAAATAAAATTTATATGATATTGCACCCACAGATAAACAGATGTAATAATGTAAGGATTTGTGAGTTTTGTTATGTAAATTAGTATTACCCAACAAAAGTTAACCTAAATTCACCTCTGAGAACTTGACTTTGAGACTCCGGGTCCAATCACCAAGTGTTCTGATATGAACGCTAAGGTAGTCATCACCAGGGGCGGAGGTTATAGAAAATGGATGCCTGTGAAATCATAGACAATATTTAACTATGTAGAACTTAGATATTGGGAAATAATAAGATAAAAAATAGTGGGGGTACAAGCACCTTGAGGGTGGTATTTAGATGCAAAATTAAATATAAAAGACAAGAGTTATAGAACTATCTTCAAATTCATACCATTCAAATGGAGACACAGCAGCACAATTGAGAAACATGTATTGTCCACTCTTGTATCTAAATCCTTGGGGCTTTGACATGTGAAGAGACAATACATTTCCAGGATAAACAGCCACCTTCAAATTGTGCAGTGAAAATGTGGTGAGACATACCTTTCGAGAATCTTTTTATGTACCCTACTCTATAGATTAGCCAAAAATTTATTCAATGGAATTATGGAACCATATATTTCTTTCATATAATGAGTGATTAAATTATTCGAGGCTCACCTTTAATATTTTCACGGGCTTGATGCTTGATCTGAGTGCTCTAGTCAATCTTTCTGATACGTAAACGATGATGGGAATAGCCAAATACATCCAGGTCTACAAAACACATATAACAAGTTCCCACAGTATTAATCAGAAGACACTAACAATGTAAAGTGTTTTTAAACTATCGTTCAATTGTATACGGTCGTGTATAGTAAGGTTATTAATTTTTATAATAACTACTTTAAAAGTCGTACTTATATATGTAAAAAGTTTTAAGTCTAAAGAACTGAAGGAAGGTGCTAACCGTTTTCTTGTACCATTCCTTGGTCAAGTAAAGTTTGATTCCGTGCACAATGAGCAGTGCATAGACAATGACAAAGAGATGATGTGAGTACCAGAAGGCGTTGAAGCCGGTGAGATTGTTGAGGGGTTTGGGTAGCTTGACCCTGCCTCTCCTGAACCAAGGGGTGGCTAAAGTGAAGGCTATTGCCATTAGAACAACCATGATAATCCCTGTTACTCCTTCCCATGATTTGACAAAAAACCAATAACTCGATGGTTGATCTCCGAAAAAAGGTTCCATGAGCTTGTACTTTTCACTACTTGCATCAAGAAGGCGAGGAAAGTCACAAGCAAGATGGTAGATGCCATGTATGCCAACACCAATTGTTACTGCCACAGCTATACACTGCAAAAAATACTCTCATTATGTGCTTACTACTACAACTTTCATTACCTTATTGACTTATGAAAGCTACTAAGTCTCAACAAACATTTGAACAAAGTAGATACATATGTTCCTTTTTAGTCACACTCAATTCTCAAATGACAACCAGCAGTAAACATTATTACCTTGTGGAAATTGAGGTTGTCATCAAAAGGAACCATAATGCCAAGCTTGGTCTTATTCCTTAGCCAAGTGATGGTGTTTCGGCAAACCGGTAGCAAGATAATAGCCATGTTCAATTTAAGTGTTTCAGCTGCACCTTTGGCCATGCATACACAATGGCCCATCACCTTATATGCATCTTTTCTCCTATACTCCACAAATTTGTAGGCAAATAGACCTAACATCACGCCAATCCACAGTAGCAATACCCAAGTTCTCTGCCAATTGTCCTGCAGGAAGTACTTGGTGTTTTTGTACCACCTCTTAATAGGATTGTCTTCATCTACAGGCTTAAGCTTTAAGCTTAGCATTTGACTCAGGTACTTGCTATCTCCCCTAGTAGAATGGGTTGGTCCATGCAACAAGAGCATCTCTAGATCGTTTACCTGTTTTCACATTAATAATCACCAAATGGCCAAAGAAATGTGGCTAAGATGAGAATCTATATTAGTGAAAACATTTTGATTCCTATCTTAAGACTAATAGGCTTATCCAATTACTAATTACCATGATAAATCCTGTGTCTTCAGGGTCTAGTTCTTCCATGATCAAAGCCGCATATTCCTCTGCCTGCTTCTGTATGTTTGCAAGTTTGTTGGTAGTGGCGCTAAGGCAGATAATCTGAAAATAAATTTGATCACACAATCAAGGAAAATCTATTCCAGTGAGAACAGAATGCAAACCAGAAAAAAGTTTCCCATAAAACTACTTTACTAATTCTGTGAGTCGATGAGACTAAAAAGTACCAACATTTTAATTCCTTAGTGGTGAATTTATGATGACATACCTCTTTAATTTCTTCCTCAGTGATTCTTCCATCCGCATCTTTATCAACCCTGCATTCCAAATTAAACTTGGTAACATATTCAACACACTCTTTTATTTGCACTTTAAAAAGCAAAGAATTAATGTATGTTTGGATTAAAGTTTGCAAACTATTTTTAATGAACTTCATTTTACAAATTAAGATCCCAAAAGCAACCTTCTCTCTTCTTTTATTTCAAACTGAGTTTTAAGGGGAAATTAAAACAAAACTCAGTTTACAATCAGACCTAACGGAAAACCATACAAGAGACCTTTTCAGTTTTACTTTTTGAACAGAATCAAAAACCAAAGCCTTACATGTCAAAGAATGTTCTGAGCCTAGAATCGAAACTCTGGTCAGAAATCTGGTCCCAGAAGTCCTTCAACTGGGCCTTGTTAATGGAATCCCCTTGAATTCCCCTCCTCCTAGAAAGCGCATCAAAAAGCTCCCCTGCAAAGGCCTCTGATTCCTTGTTCATCCCTACAATTAAAACCAAACACATCTCAAAAACCACTCCATACACCAACAAACATTTAAAGCTAATAAGGTGAAAAAACACCACTCATCCATGATCACTGCTAATCTCCTTGTGACAGGCAACTGAATTCTGCTCAATTTACGAGAAAGAATCAATAAAACTCAGTTATGTGTCACGTGGAGAATATCTGTGACCACAACAGTCTCATGATCACTACTAATCTTCATGTGACAGGTAACTGAGTTGAAACTAAACTCATTGCCTGTCACATGGAGATTGTCCGTGATCACGAGGACAGTCTCGGACCATGTAATAATTTCTCCTCGACCGGCGATCTAAAACTCAAATTTGACCTATGCACTTGGCGAAGAGAGAGCGATGCAGGTATCCATTGGTGGAAGCAGTGAGAGCATCGAACTGTCTTTCAACCTCAACCCACCCTGCACCAGCATCAGTAGTCTTGATGCTGATAAACTTGAGCCCCTTGAGAGCATGAGAAGCCGCAGATTTGTTCCTGTCATAGTGAACTCTCGCAGCAGGTGCAGTTTGCCTCGACAAGGAAGCAAAGCGCTTCAGCTCCTGAGACACTTGTTGGATGCGAATGGAGGCACTTCTCACAACGGAGGCACCAAAGGACCTTTTCTTCTCCATGCCTTTGCCGAGAAGAATGAGTTTCTCGTCTTCTCCTTGGTCATTGTTAGCGGTTTTGACGCTGTGAAGTGCCACAGAGTCACCTTGGATGTCCATGGTGACCTCAACGTAGTCTCCTTCATCTTGTTGTTCCTCTGGGGCAGAGGTGGAAGCAGAAGCAGAAGAAGCGTTGCTCAACTTGGAACTTCTTCTTTTGTTCAGTGGTCCACTGTGAGGTAAAGGTCCCCTTTCAGCAGTGCCAATGAGTTCTATGTCAGAGTTACGGTGGTGGTGATGTGAATCTCCAGAAGCTCCTCCAACAACCTCCTCTGTTCCCATTTTCTTATTCTTGTGACTGTGACTGTGTCTGAGGTTTCCCAGATGCAGATTCTTATGCAAATTGAAAGTACTGCCTGAGATACCCAAGATTCTTCTTCTTCTTCTTCTTCTTCAGTTCTCTCTCTGCACACACACTTTACTTGATAAGGCTTTTTCAATGTTGCATTTTCTTGATAAAGATGCAGTAAACCACTTGGAGCGGTGTGTTTTAATAATATTGTAATTTTGATTATGATTATAATAATAGTAAAAGGAAGAAAGACAAAGACTTACTAGATACAAAAATAAATGTTTTTTAATTAAAAAATTAATACAATAACACAATTTTTTAAGTCATAAAGTTAGCAATTTTTTAAGTCATAAAGTTAATAAGAAGTATTGATTAATTTTGTTAATTTCACCTGTGGTGTCACAGGTGTGTTTTTTAGCTGAAAATAAAAAATAATAAGAGAATCTTTATTTAATGAGAAAAGGAAGTTATTAATAGTGAGCAATTTCTGTGAAATAATTATATTTATGTTTGAAAATTAATATGCTGTAGAATATACAGTTTGTGAAAGCATGGCTATAGTATTTCTAGAGAGGTAAGGTAAGCATTAATGTGAGACTACTAGTAGTACTCCTTAATTTCGTTTGATGATTATAATTTTATAAATGTGATCTCTTCTTGAATCACATGAGATATTTTGGTCAATTGCTTTGTTGAAAAGTCGTACTGTAAGGTCGAAGACAAAGTGAAAAAATTCCAAAAGCACTATCAATAATATGTCGCGGGCAATTAAGGATCAAACGCGTTGTGCCTCACAAATATTAAAAGTCAGAGACACCGTAGTTGGATGAGAAAATAATAGGATAGGATACACATTACACAGTGATAATGCGTGACCCCTCGTGCCACTTGGGAACCCAACGTAAGGCATTGATTGATGATATTAATATAAGCTATTTTGGACCGCAGTGCAGCTTAAAATAAGGTGAATTCCAGGACCAAAAATATAAACAATTTGTCAATTTGGGATATTTCGTCTTTTCTAGTAATTTTTTTTTACTTTCTTTAGTGAAACCTAGAAAGTATATTTAACAACTTGCTGTACTTTGTTAAAAATAAAAAAAAGAAGAATAAAACGAAGGTACTTTCGTGTATTTATTTGCCTAGGAATTTGAATCCTTCAATATATTTTTTTTTTCTTCTGTTATTTAATCTTTCTATTACACAAAACGTGTTGTATTTATATAAAAAATGTATATTCCAGTCAACATTGAACTATCACTAGACCTGACAGATTCGTTAACCGAGTTGTTGTGGTACATATATATTTTTATAGTCAAGCGTGGTTTCTATTTTTATTTAATTTTAGTTTTAATCACATATAACATGGGTGTTTAAATCAAAACTAAGGTAATCAATTAAACGATGTGTGTGAATTATTATCAATATTTTAATATTTGTTTTTTATTTTTACATATAAAAAATCAAAAACCAACCAAAATCATTCTTTAAAATTTATTTGAATGCATTTTTGCTTCAATCGGTCTGCTATTTATGTCTGTAGAAGTGATCTAACTTGAACTGAAACGATTTTAATAGTAAAGTTGTCTGTTTCTTTCTTTTTATTATTATACAGTGGCCGACGGCTATTACAATAATAGAAATATGGACATGTTTGAGTAAGTTTTTTTAGAAGTATTTTTAGAAAAAAATAAAAAGAAAATAATATAATTAATTTTTTTATAAGTAAAAATAAGTTCTTTATTAGTTAATTTTGAGAAATTCATCAATATAATTTTTTTAAAAGATGATATGATATCTACAAATGAACTAATGAAAAACCTATTTTAATTTATAGAGAAGTTCATTTCTTTTTTCTGTTTTATTGTCCTTCTAGGAAAGTTTACATCCAAACAAGTACACAGTATAATTGTTGTTTTTTTTTTTATTTGTATAATTGTATGTCAATGCGCATAATCAGTGTTGTAACTTTTTATTTACTGTTCACTTTTATCTTATTAGTACAACTAAGAGCAATCTCTAATTACTAATTAGATGTAAAAGTCATACTATTTAATCACAAAGAGCCACTGTACTGCTCAATGCTCCCTGCTATCTTATTGCAACTTGGCATCATCATCTATCTTAATCTTTTAACAAGGATCAGTGAAGTGAATTTATAATTGAGAATAAATATGAATAGCATGTATTGATATCTTTTAACACGTGTAACGTGTATGTTACATGTAGATATATAGTTAAAAATTACAAAATTAATTTAAATCAAATCATAAAATATTAGTTTGGTTTGATTTAAATTTAATATTGAATTCAAATAAAAAATATATTATATATTATTTTTATGTTTGTTTTGTATGATTTGTTATTTAAAAACTAAATCAAACTGTATTGCAAATATCTCTTGTATATAAGAGCACATTTGTTTACTATTATTTAATTCACATCTATATTTCAACTAGAAAGTATTTAGTGTATTATATATATATGACTTAATTGACTAATTTTTTGTTTTCATTTTTTACAAATGCAGGATCAATTTTAAGCCCTTATACATCAAAACTCATTCCTTGTTACTAGGCTGAGCATTTTTAGATTTTAATATAAAAATAATAATATTCTTTTATAAATAAAAATTTAGATATGTTGAGTTCTAGAAGCTCCCAACAATTAAGATAAATCTCAAAATTCAAATAGCATTTACAAATATACTTATTATGATTTTGCCCAGAAACAAAGTTCTTATATAGTTATTGTATTCAAATTCATGCCTTTATGCTATATGAGTCATATCCTTACCATTTCAAAAAAATTATGAATAACAACTAACTCTCAAATATTCATGTCTTTGTGAGATGAATCCTATCTTTACTATATATAGGGGGGGAACTATGAATACCAATTAACCGTCAAATTATTTATGCTTCTTAGTTGTTTTTTATAGGGGATTTATTCTTCTTAGTTCTTACATATAATATGCATGAGAAATGTTTTTTTTTTTTTTTTGTTGGGAGTTACAAATGAATCTAGGCACTAGCTAAGGTCTAATTCAATGTATTGCCATTGCAATTTGCAATTGACTTTTGGTTAGCACTTTATTAGTTGAACGAAGACAAAAACAATAAAGAAGATTTCAGTTGCTCCATAGTTGATGTTTAAAACGTGAATATGAGATAATGGTTGGGTTGTCTACTACACTCTCAACCACCCAATCACGCACATAGGAAAAGTGTAAAATAAAGGAAACTGAAATGATGTTATAGTTGTTACTTGTTAGTCAAAATCTTAATTCTTCTTCATTGAAATTACAGTGATGAAGGTGTACACGTTTATTTTAAATTAAGTAAAAAGAATAAGCTTCTAGTTCATCTACTCCATAACGTCTCCACCCTATACAAACCCTTGATCGTAAGAAGAAAAAAAAAACATTATGAGAAAAAAAAGAAGCTTTTGTTCAAAATCATGATTTGAGACATTTTAACGGAAATGAAAATTGCACCTAATTGTTATAGCCAACAATAAATATTGATCCAGTGTAGACTATAACTATATTCCGCAAAACTATTTAAAAAAATAATCTAAAGCTGAAAGCTAAAAATTAACTAAGTTAGAAGTTAAAAAATTAACTTATTAAATTATTAAATTACACACATTTGATAAAATTAATTGTTGAAATAACTGAAAAATATAAAATAACAAAAATATAAATATTTATATTCTACTATTTTATGTTACATTTTTTTAGGCTAAGTATTCTACTATTAATCTTATACTATTTCTTAAAATATTTTTAATCAATTTAAAATAATATAAGAAAATACACTTGAGTAGATATTGTATTTTTATTATGTTAATTAGTATAATATTTCAAATAAATCATCTAATATAAAATTATTTAAAAAATAATAGATAAAAATATAATGTTGAAATAATACATTAAATATTATAAGTGATACAATGCTTAAAATAAATAATGTAACATGAATAATGTAAAATATAATAAAAAATAAACCTACATATATATATATATATATACATTATCAATGTCTTGATTTATAATACTAGATTAGTAAACAATTAGTATAATCATTAAATTAAAAATGTACTATTATTACATGGAGAAAAAAGTAGTGCACATATTAGGAAACAAAATAAGGGTTTACACCTTGGAGGAAAAAAAATAGACAAATGAACACTAATACCTCAAATATATGAATGAGTAAAAAATAAAATAAAATCTGGATTTATTTAAAAAAAAAGGTAAGCAGTGATAAATATATTAAAGATAAAAAAAAGAAGAAAATATAAAAAAGTTAAAAATTAGTGTTTTAAAAAATATTACTTCAAGTAGTGTTTTAAAAAATATTAAAAATTATTAAAAAAAACTTATTTACCGAATAACTAATAGATGAATTTCTCAACTAATAAAAAAAGTTAGAAGTTAGCTTAAATGTCTTGCCGAACATAACCTACCCGAACTTTCAAAGGCATGAAATTGTTGTGATATTAGCTAAAATGAATAGCTCAATTTATAATAAATGTTGAGTTTGTAGGAAAATATCTAGGTTTGACTACATTTAGGGACAAAAATGGGTCAGACCGTCTATTAGAAGTCTTTGGCCTGATCTGGATTATCTAATATAAAAATCAGGATCAGACTTTTTGAGAAGTTTATCTAAATAAAAAGGTCAGATTCAAGTTTTAAAAAAAATATGTTAGACCTGTCAGAATGACCTATTTAATATATATATTAAAACTTAAAAGTGATATATTTATTTTTCTAATAATATTTTTTTCTTATTATGAAGGTGGATGATCAACCACTTGAAAAAATATCTTGAGAAACTCATAAAATAATTACGACTTATTTGGAAATATAAGTAAGATGTTGAGACATTTTCTGTTTGAAAAATGTTTCTTTAACTTTTCTAAACTGATTTAAAATGTTGAATAAATTACACTTGCACATCATATGTTTTTTTTTTCCAGATTACACTCGATACCTCTCATTTTTGCACCCTACAAAAAATTCTTAATTGTTTAGCTCATATTACATCCAGACTCCCTCATTCCTAAACATCATTCAATAATTTAACAAAAAATAGACACATATTGGTCACATGAATTTTAATAAAAATTTATGTCTAAAATACCCTCGTCTTTTTACTCAGAATCACATATTGGGTTTTACAAACTCTCATATTCTTCAACAACCTCTCTTTACTTATCACCATCATCTCCTTCTCCTTCTCCTCCTCCTCCCTCTCCCATGGTAGCATTATCTCTTCCTTCTCATAGTCGTTTTTCCCCACCAACACGGCGTCCTAGAGCACCCACTCCCGTCGAAGCCGCCACCGCCACCTCCTTGTCCCCCACTGTAGCCACCCCTATCACCTCCTTGTTCCTACCGTAGCTTCGGCCAATATCACCGTTGCGTCTGACTCCCTAGACACTGGCGCCGTCGGGGTCAGTGACATCAACAGCCTTGGAGTGTCCGTTAAAGTCATATTCAAGGAAGGGGTATCAGGTGCAATTTGAGAAAAACACACGGGGTGCGAATGTAATTTACTCTAACGGACAATTTCGTTTGCTCATATATTTCAAAATTTCAATTAACATTAGTTAAAAACGTTAACAAAAAGAGGTGAAAATAATGTATAAAAAGACACGGGTATTGGGTGCAATTTGAGAAAAACACGGGATGCAAGTTTAATTTGTTCTAAAATGTTTTGTAAAATTAATTTATATTCTAATAACATTTTATCCTTTCAAAATGAAGGTGGATGAACAACTTCAATATATCATATCGAAGATTTGATGATATGCTGGCTCGTTGCTTAATGTTTAGGAGATGACTTGGGAATTAAAAATTTATTCTTCTTTCTATTTAACTTGTCTTAGTTCTTATTTCTTGTTTATTTTAGTATTTAACATTAAGCCTAGATTATTGAATGGAACTTATGATATTTTACTTCGCTTGTTTATTTTATTTACAATATTTTGTTGAATACTTAAAGTCTAATTAATTTTAACTTCTTTTTTACGCAAAAATTAAAAGAGAAGTATGTATCTTTTTTATATTAAATTAAAAACTGTATTATACGAATTCTCAAAGTTTCACTATATAGTCATTAAATTTTCTTCATATATAATATTTATTGTAAAATAAGTTTTTTAATATGTTCGTATGTCAAGCCAAACTTTTAAATAAATCAGACCAAACCTAAAAAAAATAATTATAATATATAAATAGTTCAGATCAAATTTTATATTTTTTATTTAGACCAAATTTAAATCTAATTAAATCTGACTTGACTTGACTTGTTTCTACTCTTAAATATACTCTTAATAAAAGTTAAGCAGCTTTTAAGTGTGACTATTATTCTAATTAAGATTATATCAAATAAAAAGAAGATATTTAGCATGTAAAATTGTAAATATCATAGTCGAATGTGTAGAAAAGGCTCCATTCCTAGATTAGCCCGCAGGCCCCGCACCAATTCATCGCGTTTCATGCCATGATGCTCGGCACACAAAGGTTGAATAACATTGAAGCATTGGAACTTCTCCAATTCGATTAATAAATAATTTCGTATTATTTCTCGTCTTTATCTTTCATTTTCTTTTAATCGAATAATTCTAACGAGTAGCTTGTATTTGAATATCAGATTAAAAAAAATGAAAATGAAAATGAAAATGATAAAAAATGACTTTTAAACTTCATGTAACTTGATTCCTTCTTATCACTAATTAACCAAAAGATGCTATGAACCTGGTCGTAAGAGATTACGAAAGTACTATCCATGGAAGACTGAGACGTGTGCTTTCAATTTCAACCAAAAAATGGTTTGTTGTCCTTCTAATTGGCTGGAGTCCTTTGCTCAATAAAACTGTGTTGGGAAACTTTGAAAAAAAAAAGAGCAAAAAAAGTTATATGCATATAGAATTTCCTCTACATCAACATCTTATTGAAAAATGAGGAGAAAATAAGAGAAAATTAGTCAAAGATACATTAAATGACACCGTAAAATTTTTAATAATGAGAAAATATATACGAGCTGGCTCTTTTAAATAATAAAGACACAACTTTCTTCTATAAAGAATATTTGTTTAGCATAGACAAAGAATATTTCATCTTTCACAAGAGATAATTTTGTTCGAGAAATTATTATAGACTAACAAATTTTTCTTTTAAATATTTAACAAAACTGTATACTCAAACTATAAGTTGAGATTACTAGTTAAATTAAAATAATTGTATATTACTTGATCTATGTGCTCATTCTTCCGTAAAGAATAAAGAACCCATATCCTCTCCCATCGCAATACCAACTCGAGGTCCAATGAAATTTTTTCGAACCATTTGATTCAAATGTAGTACAAAGAACTAAGAGCTTTAAAGAGAGAAAGAACGTTTATTTGAGATCAATTATGTTCTTTAATTAATTCTCTAACTTCATATATTTATAGCATTTCAACATTCTTCTAACATTTGGAGATGAAGATTAGAGATCTTTAGCGATTAGGTTTACACATTGAATCCATGCATTTAATGTAAGTATGCGTTGTTTAGTTATTTTCACTATTGCACTTTTTTTAGTTTTGTGTTTTGGATAATGGTTCAAGAGGTCACTAATTTGTGTATTGTAAGTTGTTGATTTTGCTTATTATGTCTTCTTTTCTTTTTTACTTTTTCTTCAAATCTTCAGATTTTTTTCTAGCACTTCTATACGGCCAAAATTTTTGTAGCATCACTAGAATATATATATATATATATATATATATATATATAACTTATTAACTTACTAACATATATGTTAACAAAATGCATATAGGATTTATTAACTTACTCTTATTTAATTTTTAAAAGAAATAAATTAACAAGTTATAATTATAAATTTTCTTAAAATATATTCAAGTCTAGCTTATTAACTTAATCCTCCTAAAAAAGAAATGTGTGTAAGTTAACAAACTCCTATATATATTTTTTGTCCATAAATGTTAGTGGTTAATTGTTAATTTTATTGTTAGCGGAAAAATTTAACCCACAACATTTTCTCTTCTCTCTTCTCTTTTTATCACCAAATTAACCTGCTTATAACTCTCTTTATAAAATATTTTGAACCAATAATATTTTATTATATGATTGTTGCATCAAATTAGTAGCCCAAAAATAAAGTCACGTGACTACTATATCATCGCTTAATAGTGATATTTGACATAACATACTAAAAACAATAATAAACATAATTAAAAAATTAAGATTGGCTAAAAAATTGTTGACGGCCTAAAACTAAAACCGAATTTTGTGGAAAGATATACAAGGGATGGAGACAAGTCAAAAAAAATTAAGGAAATAGAATGAATTTTATAAAATTTTATGAGAACCTTTCATAAAATATTACACATGAATATCACGTTAAACTAGTTAATAACATGATAATTTGTGTAGTCACCGGTTCCGTCTCCTCTATTTCTCTCACAAAAATTTATCTCAGACAGTTTTAATAAAACTATTTTTTACAGAATTAATAAAACTATTAACAGAACACTAAATAAAACCAAAGACAAATAAAACATAAGTTGAATTGGCGCAAATCAGTAGTATTCATGAAACACAATTTTTTTTAAAAGGTAAATCATAAGGTAACAAAAATGAGTAACATAATAATAATAATAATAATAATAATAATAATAATAATAATACATTAAGAAGATCATCACAGTACATGCATTTGTGTGCAAACACAAACTTGTTTCAATCTTTGACCCCATATAAGAACAAAAACATTAAACAGTGGTAAGGCCTTTTTAAAAATACTTTTTAGCTTTTATAATATTCGTCTTTAACGTCCTTCTTTTCCATTTCCCTGAGGCCTTACCTATCTAATACACTCTTCCATCTTTTTCCTAGTGTCTTGGATGTTATATTTATATCATAGGTACATACACAAAAAAGTAAAACACATTCTTGGCTTAATTTTAAGAATGTTAGTATGGGATCCTTTGGTGAACGTGAGGGCCCAGTCCCCTACTCCACGTACAATTGAGATATGGATCATCCATTCATCCGGTTGCTCTCATGAGTAGTCCTAGCTTGATGCTGATGGTCATATTTAGTTGTCCATCAAACAGGACCACAAACCAATTATTTTCTAATGCATATCTCGTTTGTTCGATTAAACAACACTTCATCAACTTCTGGAATATCTAGAACAGAACTTCAAATCCCATTAATTAAGCCTAAATTCTCTTTTGTCATCTATAGGTTTTTGGGCAGGTTATGCCAAGGTTCTTTGTCCAACATACCATTTTATTAACTTTTCCTATTTTCCCCTTTTTTGCAATGGAAAGGCGATGCTGCATTCTTGATTCTTTCTTTCTGGTTTTGAAGTTCCAGTAAGTTTGATTTTCTACGTACATAAAGAAATTCTCACATTACCATTATTTAATTCACCTATTTCCCAAGTCCCAATTGAAGTCCATGTAATTACTTTATACACTTTCGGGAACTTGAGGCTCGTCCTCAAACACACACGTCCATAACAGCACCTTCAATTTTGTCTTCCATCAAACACTTTTTGTCATGATTAAATTTATGTACAGACAATATAATCTCCTAAAAAGTTGGTTGCTATATGGGA